>JABASD010000264.1:0-92514 GCA_019776165.1 Pogonognathellus flavescens | reverse complement strand
CACACAATATCACACGCGGTGGCAGTAACCACGTCACAGTTAGTGTTACCGTGTCATAGTTCACAACACAATGTCAATGTTCGCTTCGTTACTTCCTTGGACCGTTGCAAATGGTTTATTGTTATTGTAAGCTTACACTAAATTAATATTGTAAGCTTTTTTGAAACATAACTAGACATTAGATAAAGCATTTGAAAGTTATAAATATAGCCTTGCATCAAAAATTAGTTGTAGTTTTAACATTATTTGTGGCTTTAATCCAGTTTAATTACTCTTCCAACATCGAAAAAATTCTGGGTCTTTCAAATTGTTATTCAGAGCCAACCAATCAACGTAGGGGGAAAAAAATTGAAAACATAAATAGGTAATAAACTGAATTTGAAATATCACTAACGATACTAGATAATTCTATTATTTTACTTTATTTTATTAATGTTTTTATTTCAAATCTAGCATTTCTGTTTTTCATTTCTCTCTGCATAACAATAATATACAAATTTTGAAACGTATTTTCTTTTTCACAGTCTATTGCACATAATGAAATAATATTTCGATTTCACAAGTCCACCCTCCCAAATCTCATCTCTAATATGTAGCAGTTATAAAAACACATGGAGGATGTACTCTGTGCTGTACTGTACTACCCCTGGCCCTGTGTTGTTGGACGATATTGCCCGCTATATTATTGCTGAATGCATATGGTGGTGTGTCGTATGTATCGTATCATATGTTGTACTTCAGCATATTATTCAACTGCCTGTCTGTGTGGTGTAGGTAGATAGGTAAGTTTTAGAGATAGGAACAAAACAATAGAATATTACTCTCGCCCTCGCCTATAATATTACGCTATAAAGTATTACACGAACCATAAAAAACGAATAATGGTTCATTCTTTGTTTGTATTCATACTGAACATTGTTATAAGGGAACAACAACAAGAAGGTTAGTTAATAATTATATAAACCTGAGTGAGACTCTCGTTAATTGCTCCACGCGACTATAATATAGTTTTGGATAGCAAACGCAGTGAAGAGGAAAGTTGAAACAACATTAACTTCTTTAACTTATAACTTCTTCTCATTGGAACATCAAATCAAATATTATTTGTTGCTACTTGGTTGTTTTGCAATTTTCTACGAAATAGTCTCGGGGAGAGTTCATCGTTGTGTGCTGATGTGAAAAGAACCAAATCTGTATCAAAATTTAACTCTTAAATAGTCAAACTTTAGTTTTTGTTAGTATAGTACTTAACTGAATGGAATAGCTTAGGTTGCATATTATTATCTCTTCTACGTTGGGGATTTATGCATAATTAATGAGACTTGTGTGATTCATTCGTCCCTGTTGTGTACGTCAGCCAAAACAAAGACTACCAAACCAAACCAAAAAAAGTTAATTGGGAAAGGAGAAGTTTGCTGTTTTAACGTTAGACTTGTTTCTTGTTTTATATTGTCAGTTTCGTCATCTTGTTGAGTTATACAATTGGGTTGTTGATTATGGACTTTATTTACTACAAACAAGAATATAATATTCTATTTTCTATGATGGGTTCAATTTGGTTTTGGGAAAACCCCGAGTTCGGACGGCAGGCATTGATACAATGCCAGAACAACTTGCAAGAGGATTGAACAAAACTTTACAATCTTTCAGTGCATAATTGGATTTTTTGTCAGAAACTTTGACAGACAGAAGAATTGTCAACGTGGAAGAAGACAAGTGGCAAGTGTACAAAATGTTATGAGCATTGACAATTAAAAATCACCAATTTTGTTCGCATCAGCGAAAGTCAGCAATCGAAGCAATACACTCAAAGAAAAATCAAGATATTAATAATTTTAATAATTAGTACAAAATATCAGCCATGTTTTACTTTGTAAACTAACAGGATTTTAGTTAATGAAAATCAACACTGGGTTATTTAATTTTCTACTGATTTTTATCGACGTTGCGATTGAAAACTAATGTAAATGTCAAAGTTTAGATTTCACAAGCGTTAATTCTATATAGTACAATTTTAAAATTTGTTCAAAGCTTTTCAAGCAATAATTTTGGTTGTTTTTATCTGACGTTACAGACTTGTAATAGTTACTAGTTACTCTTGAATAATTTCCTTTACTATATAATTGTTCGAAGGTGAAGTAATCTGACTCATTCTTTAACGGGAAACAGGGAATGGATCCAGATATCTACCTTCTTCTATTTACTTACGGATACTTTAGTGTTATATGGCAAATTATTTTAATTTCAACACTTGTATTCAGAATAGTTTTTTTGTAATATCTTACAGTAATAATTGTATAACATACAATATAAAATAATAGGTTGTCATTTTTACATGAGTGCAATACAAATTTATCAACACCACTACTCAAAAATGTTGATTAGTGAATAATACGTAAGACTTTATGTCAAATCAGTAACTGCCAGTTTCAGATCTGCAGAATGTAAGTGTTTGGAGGATAGGAAAGACGTCCAAAGAGATTTGCATTTCCTTATAAGACTAAATTGTCGGAGGAAGTAGATAATAGCTGTCGTCACATTTCTTTGATACAAATGTAATAACATTTCTTGGAATTGGAATACGAATTTGTACAATAAATAGTATTTGCAGCCTGACGAAATGTCTATGTACCAATAAGTATGCATTGTATACTTACATAACTATAATCTATAACTGATACATAAATGGTAGTATAAGCATTTAGAGAATAAGTTGATTGTTATATTATATCACATAATATTAAAGTATTATGTATCTCTTGCACGATTTTGTAAAGTGAGCTATTGATGTAAATGTCTAGTCGTTTTTGCTTCTAAACGCAATATTTTAGTGAGTGAAAAATACGTAAACTCAATAACGTTGGTTGTTTAATACGATACTTATTAATACATTTATTATATTTTATCAAAACTTCTATTTGAAAATCTTTGTTAGTGAAATCGACAATATTTATACTTTAATTAAGGATATTCAATTTCTGTGTGTATAGATTTCGAACCGTAGCTTTGTACGTTATATGAAAATTGTATCGACTCGCACTCTTCATAAAAACTCCTGTTAGTATTTTAAGATTTTATAAATACACAAATAGATATAGCACACTGAATATTACAAGAAAGTTACTACGTTGAAACTCAAAATACGACTTGCTACATTTTAATCAGAAGAAACCAAACAAGGATAACTGTCTCAACTCAACTATGTATAAGGTAACTACACAAAACCATTTAAAACATCCTACGTATCATTTAACTGTATTATCACAATCATCACCTTGCACATTCGCATAGTTACTTGAACTTGAACCTAATACTGCAGAATCAATGTCATTGAGCCATATTTTATTACTACGTACCTACAAATCTCCCTTCCCACCAGTTTTTACCTTCAATGCAAACGTAATAATACAGAACGCAGTTTAATGCAATAATATAATTTCTTAGCAGAGGAGGTGTAACATTAAGATTATAATTTTTTATAGGCAACTGTATAACTTTTAATTTGCTACTCAATATAGCAATTAATAGCGTATAGTGTATAGCTATACAAAGATTGATGTTAAACGAGGGTATGGAGTCAAAATTATACAGACACATTTTCATTACACGTTTTCACTTGTTTCAGAAGAGGCAGGCAACTGACATGACAAATTGAGAGTAACGCAACTGCCGTAGGATATAAAAATGCTTAAGCGTGGGAGTACTACTTTTTAATAATCTAGCTGTTCGTCACATCTAACTCTTTCTTTTACAAGTATAGATTAGATAGAGGAAAGTTTTGTAGGTGAGCCCTAGATGTTGACTACGTTCTTTATACAAACAGATTAACTCAAACAGATTTAATTTTCAAATAATATACCTGGCAGGGAACGACAAAGTAATATCCATTGCAACTCACATGTAATTTTACATAATATAATATAGATTAGATACCTATATTATTATTATGACTGTAACATTACTTCGTACGTAGTACGTACACTTTTCTCTTTGTTGCTTTCACTTTTACGATGATAAATAGAAGAGATACTAAAGAGATGCATTGAAAATTCCAGAGAATTAGAGAATGCAATTGGAATGCGTCTAACCCATTTGTTTGTCTCATCAAAGAAAGAAGTAGTTAACAGTTGCGTCATTGTGTTTGTTCTAAACGTTGAAAATGAACGATTCTCATTAATTTAATAGAACCAACATAAACATAATTCTTCATAGGAATTTTAATTAAATCTATTTACACATGCCAGCTGAAGCTCTAATCTTTCCAACAGTAAAACTTGAAACGTTAAAATCAGAAACATTAATTGTGAGACTGATTGCATTGGCATTGCGTGGCAAGTAAAGAAAATAAATAGTAGGATCATGCGTGCCCTGGATGTACGTATCTACCTACATTACATGCACGTATCCAAGGGGGTGGTGCACATGCACCCCAGGATTTAATATTATTTACTAGATATTTTATAGATTTGGAAAATAATACATCTAATAAGAAATATGATGTAAAAATTGAAGAGAATAAGAATTTTTCCCGACAACCGGACAGCCGGAAATCTAAAAAATTGAGATTTGCGTAAAAATACGATGGAAACAATTTATTATGTCCCCCGGTTCTCCAAGTCCCCCCCTGGCCATCCCTGATGTGTTACAGTACCGTAAATATTCTAATATTATTCGATGTCAGGTTAGGTAGTTGGGATTTTGGGATAATTGACTAGCAATAGTACTTATAGTTTCCACTTTAACAATACGCAAATATTTGTCACCATTTGTGAAAATAGAAGCCTGCAGTCACATTAATGTATTTTCTGTGCACCCCCTAACTTTTGACCGTGGCTACGTACCTGTCTACTAACTTGTGAAACATTGACATTATGTACTAAAGTCCATCTCAAAATAATCGTTATATCAGAGGAAGATTAGGATAGAAGTGAGAAAATTGGACGGAAATGGTGGTGTGAGGGAATATAAATTTGTTTGCAACAAACATTAGACTTTACAGAAAATGCTAAATGATGGAACATGTTTCCGTGAGACATATTAGACGTGATGTTCATACGTGCACTGTGCACATGTTTCTTGATGAACGCCAAACTGTGTGCGTCACTAAATAATATATCTGACAATGATTTCATAGGCAAAGTAAAACTTTACAAGAAAACTCAGAACAACGTAGAGACGATAGATAAATGTTTTTTCTCAATAAATATGTTTACTGGTTTACTTGTCTAAAGGAAAGATATACGCTTATCAGGACATTGTGAAAGAACATTGCTTGCAACTTAATGTTATATTAATTATAAAACGCATTCCTAAGTTGTCGATTTTTTTACCGCAACTGCGGTAACACAAATTCGCCAAAGAAATTTTATTATGTTGTGCCATGAATATTATCAATCAAATTAATTAATACGAATTATTATTAGAAGAAAAAGGTTAAATGCGCATCTTTCGTTGTTGATAGGGCTGTTAAATGCGTAGGTTCAGTATTACCATTACCCACTCAATAAATATTTATATTAAGATTGCTGAAAAAGACTTGAACATGCTGTATCTTCTTGAAGTCTTGATTTTGGTAATTGCATTGGTTGTGTTATATGTATAGACGGGTACGCAGTGTATGGAGTAAACATAAAGAGACAACTATTACTGAGACTCAAAGAGATATTGAGATTGAGACACACGAGCCAACAAACGAGCATAGCAGCAGTAGATGTGGATGTGATCCATTACACACATACACTACACAGTAAAATACAATACAAGTACGTTAAACGTTACTATACATATGAAATACATATTATTATTAACTTAAATACGCTCCGAATTGAATTTTACAGACTGAACTGAACATGTTTAGCTAAACTCCGACCTGACTGAATTGAATAATAACTAGTGTACCGGCCCGTGTATTCAATGTCTTCAACGGCAAGGTACTCAGAAATACCACGGAAATCTTCATCGCACATCCCCGGCCAAATCAGCAAGGTCTTGCCAAAACATTTACATACTGTAAAACTACTAACAAAATGTATATGTGTGTACTATTATCTTTGTATGTAAAGCGTCTGCTGTTCGTACTTGAATTCTCATTCTGAAAGAGCTAAGAAACATAGTCATGGATTAGGCATAAAACAGAAGTAACAGAAATAACACTCTTATCGCTAATAATATTCGTAATTATTATTAACAGGAGTAATACTACATATAATGTACTCAAGAACTATAAGACAGTTTTATCTTACACAGCCTTCATTCACTTTACTGTCTTTGCTAAGTTTACTGTATTAAACAACCATGAGTCAGTCGAACAGAGACGTCAAAGCAGCTAATACAAGGCTAGGAAAACTAGCTTGAGATTACTAGTATTATTGGTGATAGTAAAATAGTAATGCAGTTTCGAACTGTCTCTCCCACTCTCGGTTGTTTTTAATGTTCTTCTTTTAATTAGAAACATATTCTAATTTTGTATTCTACATTTTTCTGAACAGAGCAAGGGACTTCGGAAAATGTCTTGTTTCGATTCTCGTGACGATGACCGCCCTCATTTCACCAAAAACACATTCAGTACGAAGTGAGTAAATATTTTGTGTCGTAAATATTTTTACATAAAATAAGTATGCAATTGTGCATAACCTTTTTGTTTTAAGTGCAAGATTATATTATGGTGGATAAAATTATACACATGGGGATTAACATACTCAAATATTTGTGTAGTTCACTACCTCGACCCGGAAGAAATTCTTCCACATTGTTTGAAGTCACTCGACTCCCGGCCGATGAAGTTGCTGCACAGTGTACGCTGATTGACTCTGAACTGTTTGCCAAAATTGATTTGGAGGAATTAATTTCCTGTGGCTGGATAAAAAAGAATAAAAATCAGATCGCACCAAATGTTGTTGCATACACTCGTCGCTTTAACCACGTAATGTTTCATCTCCGTCGCTATACATATTTCATGACATTATTCTCCTGCTGGATCAAAATAGGGATGGTGGTAGAATGAAATTAATTTTCTTTTTCAACAGGTGAGCTTCTGGGTAATGGAAGAAGTATTAAATCAGGAAACATATAAATGTCGAGCTGAAGTAATTTCCTACTTTGTTCGGGTCTCGAAACGTCTGTATGATCTGAATAATTTGCATTCCCTCTTCGCTATTATCTCTGCCTTAAGAAGCGCTTCCATATACAGGTAAAATAATATTCCTGTAAAATAAACGAATTTTACGAATTCGGCTATTATATTTGAGCCATTTCATTGGAGTTTGATAAATGTAATTTGATTTTAATATGTTTATAGGCTGAACCGTACATGGGCTTTTTTGCCAAAAAAAGATAAACAGGCTGTAGAAAAATACACAGACTTGTTTTCTGACAAAGATAATTGGGCCAAATTAAGGGAGCATATGGATTTGCTCAAAATACCTTGTGTTCCCTATATAGGTATATCCCAAAAAAATTTCGTCGTAATAATTTATTACTTGTAATGATTTGGTTGCTAATTTATATTTCATTTGCTTGTAGGTGTGTATTTAACTGACTTGGTCTACTTAAGTATGGCAAACCCGTCTTGTGGCTTACAAGAAAATATTTCCGCAAACAACATCTTTCGAATTGTAACGACGTATCAGTCTGAGTCGAATTATTCACATTTGCCGAAAGATTATTCACTTCAAGCCCAACTTCGCTCGGTGCGATATATCGACGAACTTTTAAAGTTTGTTGAAGATGACAACTACAAAAAATCACTATTGCTGGAACCACCTTCAAGTGAACAGTCCCCGATGAAATTCATTCCTGGCCATAAAGCAACAAACAGCTGGGGAAACAAGTAATTTCAATATATATAAAATTCGCTCATTCATAGTACAAATACTTTCCAAATCCTGTAATATTTTCTACACAAAACATAAATAAATGCAAAATTTATGGTGTGTAAACTGCCCGCTCAAGCTAATTATCGGAACATTACTTTTCAAGTGATAATTTCATGTACTTCGTTCTGCTTAAATAATTTCAAACGATTGTCTAATTTTCTTAAATGTGCAATCTTTTCTGATCTTCCGGTTAATGTTTTATGTTTCTGTCAATGTATTATAACAAATTATACTAATTAGAGCATAGGAAAATTGAAATGTTATTATGCTGTTGCTATACAACCTTAAAAAAATAACATTACAAAAAGCGTTTTGGGAATAGTGGTAATAATGCGATTATTTATCTTGACAGATCAAAATTACTGACAGGAGGAGGAGGGGAATCTACCAGTGCAGAGAGTATACGAAATCTTATTGATGATTCGTTGGTTGAGAAAAGTGAAGATTCATCAGGAGACCTTGAAGTAGACTCTGCAGGAGGTGATGACGGAATCAATGCAGAAATTACTCTTGAAGGCTGTCTAAGACGAAAATCTCTCTTAAAAAATGGGAAGAAACCGCCGATGGCTGCTTGGCAAAGATATTGGATTCAACTGTGGGGACCCGTTCTTCTATATTATCCAGCCAAATCTTTGACTGGGTATGTGCGCTTACTTCAGCCAATGAGAAAATATAATTTATGAAACTGTAGAAACATTATTATTCTGAATGGTTTTATTGAACTTTTACCATTTGTTATCACAGGTCAGATAGGTCTGATTTTAAACTGGAACCTAGCAAAATGAAATCAGTATTGGGTTGGTTAGTACAAATAGCCGACGATCCTCTTCATCCAGATTCTTTCCACCTTGCAGATCCGACTTCAGGTTAGTTTTCCGTTTCCTTAATTTGCATAATACTATATAAAGTTGGAATGCATTTTCTTGCATTCTAACAATAATGTTACTATATTATTACCTATGTGTTATATTATAGGCACCATGTATAAATTTCGAGCTGGCAGCACTCCTAGAGCATTAGTATGGTGTCGAAAACTTCAAGAATGTCAAAAGAAAAGGAGTCGACCCACCAATCTGATCAAATTTGATTGAATATAGAATCTCATAAGTGGGGCGTAAGAGGAGGATAAAGATTTCGCGATCGATATAGGCTGAAGTAGCGCCATTGAATGCTACATTATCCAGAATCGTTCAGATTATTGTGTGCAGCAAATTGTCCTTAAAAAGTGGTCGTCTATCGTTTTAGTGTATAATGCGTGTTTACTGTATAGGTATATTATTAGAGATATCTTGTGTTCACAATTTATTAATTATTAATAATTAATCTCTTTATTATGCACAAACTCATTGGTCAAAAATTTTGTATTTATCTAACAGATTGCTATATACCGTAGTATTTAGGATTTTCATTATGTAATTATGTAAATTATAAATGTATTCGCAAAACATTTTTGCAGCTCTCTTGCTCATATTCATTACCGAATGAGAACGAGAGTTGATGACAGCGAAATGAATTGATCGAAATTTAATAAAAACATTTTTTGAGTTCCATTTATAGGATTCTCAGTTTATTGACTAGACGTTAATAATGTTAAGTTAGCATTACAATTACAATACATGTTTATATTATGTAAGTGTGCACTAAAACTAAATTAGAAAGCTACAGCGAAAACAGGTACGGCAATCCCTCCTAGTCACAATCTTGCCAAATTGCAAGCTAATTTATAAGCGTTCTACGTTAACACTAACAATATTTTTATGATGCTTAAGATAATTATCATCTAAATTAAATGCTAATATGTTAGATGAAACGAACGAGCGACAAAATGCTTACGTACAGGCATGTTTAGTATAAAGGAAGTTGTAATAATATATACATAACCTGTAGAGGTACTTAAATAAATATTATGCATTTTACCGGTATTCGAATGTAAGTCAAGCGATAAATATCACAAAGAACTTAATCTATATAAATAAATACAATGAAATCACTGATTACTAAATTTAACTAATAATAAAGACAGGTTTAGTGTAATAGTAAATTATCCTTTGCCATTACTAAATACTTCCAAACTAGGTAATTAATTGCTTTAAAACCTGTGGAACATCGATGTACGAGGTGGTTTATTTTGCTCATATTTTTGTTTCACCAACCGGGATATCTGATCGAGATATTATTTTAACAGAAGAAACTTTGGCTTGTTGATAGGCTGAAAATGTATTCTGTCCCAAGAATCTACAGTAAAATATAAATAATTATGTTAACGTAATTCAGCACTGACCGCAATATCAATAGTGAATTAATACTGAGATAAATGAATAAATACAGATAAAACAATACAAATTACTTACTTCAAAATGACATATGTCGCAATAATAGCGACTCCAACCACGAGTATTTTATATGGAGGAGTTGGCAATATATGACATAGAGCCCAAGTAGACATGAAGATTCCAGATATTGCTGCCACCATTAAAGAAAATTTCAACCAATGGGCTGCAGAGACATCTGAACAGGCTGACCAGCTCAAAGGTCGCTCACGTTCCAGTTTGTATGGTGTTTTACAAACAGAACAACTTGCCGTTTGATTTTCTGCTGCTCTCTGTAGAAAATTATGGTGTCATAATCCTGGATATAATAATGTATACAAATACAAAAACAATAACTGGAAACCGGCATTTAAAACTTACTTGAAGCAACCATCGGCGAAGACATTCGTGATGAACGGTTGCAACATCTCCTTTACATTCGCATGGCTGAATGAGAGGTCCTGCATCAGTTCTTTCAGGATCATAGCAAAAGTAGCATCCAACGCTGTCTGATAAACTGAATTTTTCTTCTGTGAAAAGTCAAATTGAAAAAATTGAAGATTACACTTGAATTAGCGAAATAGACATTTTATTCAGGCACTGGCAATGAGTCAGCTAACCTTGTTGATCTGCAATAGTTTTGGTTGCTGGTTTGAGAATTTTTTTCGGATTTAATATCCACAATTGCTCTGGGCGATTTACGTTCCACAGAACACAAGGAAACCACAGAGCAACCCCGACTTCAACCGCTCTAAACACTATATCATGGTAATTTCGACTTTCGACTGGGACTCTGCAAATTATAATATAAATTACTTAAATCGAAGAAAGATAGAAGATTATGTGAATAATGTGTGAAGTGATGGATTAAATGTGCAACAAGGCTTACTTGCTCTTCCAAAATTCTCCGAGAATATCTGAAAGGATGAATAGCACGGTAATCAGAAGCATCGAAGCTTGCGAAATGAG
This sequence comes from Pogonognathellus flavescens, assembly GCA_019776165.1. Classification (NCBI taxonomy): domain Eukaryota; kingdom Metazoa; phylum Arthropoda; class Collembola; order Entomobryomorpha; family Tomoceridae; genus Pogonognathellus; species Pogonognathellus flavescens. The sequence goes on along the minus strand of JABASD010000264.1, from coordinate 81,362 downwards.
ACCAACGCGAGACTGGTTGAGTTGGGATATGTCCACCGGTTGTGATAAACTGTGCATCTATGAAACAAATTAACAAAATTAAAAATTAGTTACCTGTTATATATAATTCAATAATGCTATAACTCCTCAAAAAAAAGCACACGGTTAATATTTGAAAAAAGCGTTAGTCATGCCTGTTGTCCACCGACAAGTGCCAAAGTGTCAGTTTTGCTACTGGAGTCCCCACGATTTCGACTTGGGCTCAATAATAAAAATCCCCCTCGAATCTACATATGAAATGAAGTAAGACGGTAAAAAGTTAGTTCCCATTTTCACATCACACTGTAAGAATTTAGTTAGGAAGTATGCAAACCAAACATTACATGTTATCAATTGTACGGGGGAACTATTTAAAATGTCGTTAATGACAACTTACCTTGAAATAAACTTCAACGCCGTAAATGAGGAAGAAAACAACGACGATGAACAAAAGTACAGCATAACAGCCGTTAAATACATTGAGATAGTAGCTCTGTTCCAAACACAAATTACATTTTAGTTAGAAAAATAATGAGACTCGTACAATATTACAAGAAATAACAATACTGACCTTCTCTTGTTCATCTGTATTTGCTAATACCAGTAACAACTGAGCTAGAAGTATGGAGTACGTAATGACATTAAATGCGACAAACCCCAAAAAGGATTTGGAAAGAAAACGATGAGACTCAAAGCACACATTTCTCAAATGAAATATCTAATTCAAATACGAAAACATTTCAATTATAAAACCCTTATGTACCATTCCATTGTATTATTATAATTTTTAAGTTTTTTATACCTCCGCCCAAAAGCAAACGATTAGAGAAGACCCCGTTAAAAGTAGCGGGTAATATGCACTTAACAAACTAAGGAGCCAGTCCGCAGCCCAGGTGGCCTGAAAAAACAATGATTAAATTACCAAAAAGTCCCCTTAATTAGCAAGGTGTCTTTAGTACAGCAAATCTGGTACATAACATTCTAGTATTAAATAATATATGTTGGTGAGTTTGATACATGTTTTAACATTAACTGAACATAAATATTCGAAAAAACATTTCGTCGCCAAACCAGGAATAGAAAATTCCTACACTATCTACATACTTAATTATAGTATGCACATTACAAGTAGTAAGTGTGGGTTATAAAGTCAAGGGAAATGTTATAGTATTATATAGGTAACCTTCAATAAACACTAAATTGAAGCTGGGAGGGGGTTACATGCACGTTTTAGGGGTTAGTGCATCAGTGCATGCACTCACCACTAATACATGACCCCCCAGTTCTCTATAGCCTAATATACTAATCATAATATCTGTGCACTTAAATATTAACTAATAGTAAAGATATTAATTACTTTTCCCTTTATTTTTATCACTTCACGCACATTTGATTCTTTAAAATGTTCTTACTAAACTTAATGTAAACCAGGTAGTATGTTCTTTACCTAATTTCTTTGCACGACCAATTATACATATAAAATTACACTTTTAATTACTTGTCTCGAAAAAATTAACTTGGCTTACGCATGAATATCATGAAACTCAGGCCGCCACATGCAAGCACCATTAAGCTAATTAAATATCCTGATTAATGTAATAATGACTTACGGAAGCGGCAAAATATGCAGCTCTCAGGGATGCTGCCAGAAAAACGATGGCATATATTGCTTTTGGAGTTGTAGGGCTAAAGGCTTCACGAATTCTGTTGCCTTTGCCCACTTGACGACAGGACATCGCAACTGATATAAGAAGCTGTCCCAATGATACCAAAGCAACAACTAAATAAACTGAGGCTAAAGCAACATGGTAGTTCATATTCATTCCTCCGCATTCCGCTCCAGAAAATTTAATCTGAAAAATAAATTCAAAATAGTGGTTGATATAAATATTATAAAACTTACTCAACTGATCTATACAGTAAATTAACCACGGATTTACGTACCTCACAAAAACAAGTGCCATTAAGGCAATCGCCATGTCCAGAGCAATTCGCTGAGCACATACCCCGAATCAGATCAGAGTAGAGTTCAGTGAAATAATTCGCCATTGAAAAGCTTCATGAACACCAATCGAAGGCAGGGATCTTCAGAAAACCTACAGTGAAAACATTATTAAATTTTACTCACAATTGTTTTAATTTTATGATGTACGATTATTCATTATGTTCACACTAACAATGAAAAAATTAAATAAACTGAATTGAAAGACCAAGGTCTATCCTATTAATCCTATAAGTGTTGTCCCTGGTATGTCTCTTATAAAGCCGCTTTGTACAAATGATGTATTGATTTTTGTGTAACGATTCTACACAATGTGGTATAAAATTTGTTTTACGTACATAAGGTTGGACTTGGACTACTAATATCTGGTTGAAATAATAATGTTATGGCAATCTATGGGTAACAATAGAGTTATAAAGAAGTTTCGAAATCGAACTATAAAAATAAAATTTTGCTAATTATAGCATTTACTGCATGTGCTCATATTTATGTGCGGTAAAACCCACTCAAAAACACACCAGTTTTTGACAGCTTCTTAGACAGGAGATGATAGTAAGGTACAAAGGGGTAAGTACATTGACGTTTACTACTTAGGGTAGAAGGAGTACAAGTACAACCCAAGATTATTTTGATTTTGTTTAGCTGCCCGAAGTGATCATAGTAATTAACATTGCCTCACAGAAAACCCGAATGTTTAAGTATTCATCTGAAAACATCCTGTATTTATTCTGTAGACATTTATTGAATTATTCTTGTTAGCTACTATGATCACTTTGTACAACCTAACCAAATTGTTTTGGTTTTTGAACCCCTTTAAGCACCTACTATGTATGATGCATAAAAGCATTGGGAGTGCTTTTCATGGAGTTTTACAAGATTCAGAGTGAAACTGAAAAATAAAATGCAATGTTGTGCTTCTTGACATTGCGATCAAAATTGATTGCGTGGTATATGGAAATGACATTATTGGATCTATTTGTTTGACGTTAATCTTTAATCTGTCTATAAATCTGTTGTCTAAAAGATATCTAAATTATACAAAAATATAATTGTATCAAACTGAGTGATGTGAGGTAGTTATAATACAGACTTTCCGTAACGAAAAGACTCAATGAAAGCAAAACAAGCTAAAAATTAGAAATATTGAATGAAGAAAGATTTCGAAAGATAATTAGCCATATAGTATATAGTATAGCAAATTTACATCTTGTACAAATCATAACTGTTAAACAAAATTACTCAAAGCATAACTATTACTATATTCAGCCATGTTTGTGCAGTTTTTAGTTTTCTTTAATTTAATATTTTGTGTAGTTTACATTATTTACTTGATTTACCGATAAATAAATATGGACTACAAACCTTTTATTAGTTCATTTGAGCATTTGTAGCGAAAGATGAAAAAGGAGAGAAGAGTTTTCAAGCAATATAATTCCTTTAAATAAAAGATACCTAAGAAGAAATAAAACACCAAGTTAATACTATCTACCAGGACCAGTCCAGCTATAATGAAGCACATATAAAACGTTTAAATGTAATTAACTTTTTATCAATTTCTGTTTCTATTTCCCTTTAACATTGAATGAAACAAGAACAAAGAAAATGAGTTCTGAATCAATGAATTTTGCGAATGATTTTATATATTTAATTGTTGAAACTATTAACACCTTTGTAGTCACCCACAAACAAAGAAATGAAGACCACAAAATTCCCAAACACCGTGAACTACTTCCTTTAGATAGTTACACCTTATAATAATAATGACTTACGTTGGTTGACGATTAATGTTGTTGATTGTAGCCAGGAAGTGAGTGGATTGATTGAAGAGTGGTAGTTAAAAATGATCAACAAAGAAGATTCACAATGTCGTTCTGTTCACTGTGTCGTATGTGTGCATATATACAGCTGATTTAGCGTTACGAGAATTTTGAAATTGTCATTGATAAATTGTAAATGTCAAAAGAGATAAATGCGAAAATTAATTACTTTAGCGAATGGTGGATTTGATAGTAAATATTTACAGATTCAAAAGTAGGGTAATTGCTTCGAGGTAAATACAGTTTTAGAGTTAAATCATTATTGCCTATTGTTAAATTTTACTACTTTTCTGCGAATTGAGCACTAGACTGAAGGGCTAGAGTAGACAGAATAATAGAGAGACATTCTGATATTGTGACTATTGTGTTCGCGTATATTGTGACTGGGACTACGACTACATATAAATATACGAGAGTTCACAATTATTCTCTAGAAGTATAGTGCATAGTGTGTTGAACAGTTAAATACGATGATAATTTAATACTTTTGCTTTTACACTGCAATTTTAATTTAGTGTACAACTGCTACTAGGCGCTGCTGGCTGCGCGAAACTAACTGAATCGCCTGGATTCGCCTCACTCAAGTCTGCAGAATTCATTTCAGGCATACTCCACTCGCACGGAGGAACACATGAAAGTTCCTACGATATCCTATGCACACTATGCAGGTAAAGCCAAACTCTCATTTCGTACACGTATAGTACTACTGTACTTTGTTACTATCTCACTAGCCGTACACACAGACCCACAAACCATGCTGCATTGAGTAAGGCACATTTTTCATATTCAATCAACAAGGCATGAAACAAATAAATATTTATGTAAATTGATGTGATACTTATAATAATAATCTGTGTTTTTATGAAAGTCTGTCTGTCCTGAAAGAATCCAATGAAAATCATCAAAATTGATTCACACTTCATAATGCGCAAATGATCGTTCGTTCTCTAGCTACTAACGAAGCTGTTTTTATATTAAAAGATTGAAGATAAATAATTTGTAATGAGGGAATATAGTAAGATTCGTTTCAGATAAGAGATTTTGTTTAAATCGTCAACACTCTACAAAATATGTTTGAATAAACATGGTCGTTGCAACAGCAAAATAATGTTGCTAGTCTTATGTCGTTTTTCGGAAGATATAAGAAAATTTGAAAACTGATAAACAATAGCTTTTGTTTAAGTAATTATGCGACATACTAATACTTCCATTAAGGTACGGTAAGTGATATCACGCGGTATGTCGCACTTTTATGAGCTAATCGGTGGACAACGTTTTCGAATTTTCAATTCGACTTTCCAGTCCAGAGATATCATTGAATCATCAAAATTATAGTTATATCTGCAAAGAGAAACCATGATTTTTAGGCTTTTCTATTGTTTCGGATTCCTTTTTCACAATGCATTCAATGAGGCTGAACTTGTGATTTCTATCAGTACTCATCCTTAAGTGGCCAGACTTCAATTCATGTGTAAATCGAAAACAAATCGATTTTCGACATGACTAGAATATAATATGAACTGTACAAGCTAGCACTTTATATAGATGTAATATTATGTAGGTGATATTGACTTGCAAGCAAATGTTTTCATTTCACGCTTCGAAGTCCGTATACACAACAGACGATATTATGAGAAAACCATTTTCCCCTGCCGTTATTGGGTAGTACTAGAACAGAGAATAGAAATTCTACAACTACTATACCATACTACTGCACTGTAATGAATTCTTCAGCGTTAAAATTAATATTATGCAATTTTCAATAGGTGACTGCATTTGTAAACTCATTCTTTGAAATCGTGATAATTTTACATACACACAAGCTACAATAACAACAACAGTCAGTAGACATCAATGCAATTTTGAAATCAAAGAATTTATGCATTGGACATGAATGACATGAATTCATTCATTCACTTAATATTTTGCTAGTAATGCAATGCAAAAAAGATTTCTTTTTCAATTTATTCTACTAAAATCTATTCGCATCATTTTAAAAATTGTATTAATGTGTTCTTTCTCAAAAAAATGTATTAGCTTCAGAAACAAATTGATTGTGATTAGATGTTTGGAGGAACTGATCTAAGATAAAACCAGTACAAAAGAGATCAAAGCCGACGCTGAAAAATTGAAGGTTTATCGATTTTGGGGATACTGAAAGAAAGTATATAATTAGTAAATATTATTGCACAAAATCATTGAGAATGAAATAGCTTATCGTATATATAGCGAACCATTAAAATTCAAAATAAGCTTTTTTTGTAATTACCAAACATGCTTTTGTACTATTTGTTGTGGCGTCAGTCAAGGAATGCGTGAAAACTAATCCCAGCATAATATTTGTAGAAACCCTCTCTCTATCCAGTTTGGAAGTGGTACTTGATTGTTGATGGCCATTGCCAACCATATTTGTTTTTAAAGGATTCATCAGAGTTCAGAGCATTGATACGATATTTCATTATTTGGAAGTTGCAAGATCAAACTTAAAATAGCTTGTACAAACCATAAAAATGTAACCTCTAAAGGGTAAAAAATTAAAAATAATTGTTTGGTTAAAAAAGAACCGTCCCTCCCTATTCTTCGATATTCACTTCAAAAGTGCACCGAATATTAGAATATTGAATTAAAATTAGAAGCGGAAGATAATGTTGCTAAAATTATTATACGAATTTATTTTTAAGTTGGATGAAAAGAAATCGCTTTGAATTTTGTTCATACATTACGCATTAAATAACCACCCATTAAATATATTCATTAGCATGCATTGGTTAGTACTTTAGAATTACACACCAGTATGCATTTATTAATGTTAGATAATAATAATTGTATAAGTATTAAATGAACCGACTTCTTATTCTAGGATTTTCGATGTTTATCTATAACTTTTTTAACAAAAAAAGCAAAAACGTGTTTTTTAAAATAAAATATAAGTGTCTGAATTTTAAATCAAGTGCGTAGTGGTAAATATAAATCAATATATTATAAATAACTTAAATTATCATAGTAATGACTAAACATTTTATCATTTGATTTAGCTAAATTACATAATAATATCACAATAATTATGATAATACTTTTTGTTTCATGGATTGTGCTAAAATATAGATGTAACATTCCTTAAATGCGAAAGTGCAATAAAAGACGATTCACTTTTAAAACATAATTTGGTATTATTAACATTAGGACACATTACATTTGCATCTTACATTACTTGCGATTAAATAACTATAACATTCCGACTGCCACTATGACATTTTAGTTTACTACAATTTATGATTGCCTTTACAGTTAAAAAGGTAAGTGAGATTAGCAAATCAGTCGAAAATTGGGCGATTGGAACGACTGAGGACTGATTGTATGACTTAGGTATGTATACATTTTTTGCGTATGGAAAATAAAATAAACTCTAATCATTCCACATTCATTCAAATTCTGGGATATCTTCAAAACTGTAGCCTGGATAGCCTTTGTATGCACAATAGGCTATACGAACGTGATATGATCCCGGAATAAACATCAAAAACCCCATTATCACCATTGGCCAAATTCGATCTGCAAACTAAGGAGAACATGAACATTTGCATTAAATACATCTCGTTTTACCATCCACTATTTTCATACAATTATTAATATTACCTTTGAATCAAGATGACCAGTAAGCACCATAATGCCAAGGACCAGCAACATTGCACCAGCAAAGCATAAAAACACAGCCAGTGTTATCGAACGAACGGGTATTCGTACAGGAGGTTTCTGAAACTAAAGGCAACAATGAGTGGTTACTTTTACTATTATAGTGTAATGGTCAGTTAAATTAATGACTAGTTAGTGGTAACAGCTAACTAAGTCAAAATAATCAGTATGAGCTAACATTTACAAAGTATATGGGAGGGTGGGGACATAATATAATAATCAATGATACTTGGAATGACAGGAATGATAAAAATGGTTACATATTAATTAGTAAAATGTGTTGACGTAGCAAAAATAGTTGAGAAAAAAGTAACACCGCTTATTCATGCTTACATTTAGTACAAAAGATTTATAATAATTGTTTTGCAAAGAATAATATGTAACGACAATGCAGGGTTACAACAGGGTCAGATTATTACAAATTACAGTAGTCTGGTACAATGTGTAAACAGCAAAACCACACTACGGTAACGTGAGAACCTGTATGAGACTGACTTTATATTTTTGGAACATTAAAGTTAGGGGAAATTCATATTATCGAACTATTAATACATATTACAGAGCACCATACATTTCGGGCATTTATAAGGGTACATGAACACTACAACAAGTGTTGTCCATGAAATTATCAAACGCTGCTAATAACAAAATAATAATATGGTAAATAACAACGTTGGATTCTACTTGGAACATTGAATAACTCACTCCTGTGGTAATGGTCTCAATGTCAATTTGTAATACAATATTTTACCTGAGAATCTACGTAATCATCGTTGGAGTTGCCAGCACTTGTGGATAAGGGTCTATAGGTAGCTAAATTAGCACCAGTGGTTCTTTGGCCCAGTACAGCTTCTTTTTCTCCAGCAGCATTTGGACTTCCGGGTTTTCTATTGGTGACGCGTATTTTCGTCATTTCTGCAAACTTCCAAAACTGTTTTATCTTCAGTGGTTATTCTCAGTACTCGATCTATATAGCAATAGCAAACAAAAAGGATGAAATATCGTTAAAGAAAACGAGAAAAGTGAAGTAAACCAATTTTGCAGACAGAGAATGCCGGCTGGTTATGGTTATAATTCAAATGAAAACTGTCAACAACTGTGGTTGATAAATATTGGAAGGTGAAAGGTGAGATGTTGGGTCGGGTGACTGACAGTCAATAGCGGGTTGTAAATGTCAACAATCTTTTCCAGAACAGAGGGAAACTCTTTGAATTTCCCACGTTAATTCGTTGCAGTAAAACTTTCTTCAGACTTTTAGTGCATTGAATGAAAGTAGCCCAACTGAAATAAAATATAATGCCAAGCCTAGCTACAACTGAGAGCAGTGGCAGATGATGCATCAGTCGCTGTGGAGGAAAGCAGAATACCTATTCAAAAATTTTCCCTGGAAACAAAAAGCAAAAACATTCAATTAGTAGCTGTTACAAAATAAGTTCCGGTTTATCATACAATGATGTTCTAATTCTTTCCGGGACATACTATTGTAATACGCTTTCACTTGCACTTGAACTTTTTTAGTCGCAATGTGCCCAGAAGAAATCTATGAGGAACTTTTCACCACAATGACAGAAGTTAACGTTCATCATCCTCAAAGAGAATGACGCTTTCGATCTCAGATAGACCAATTTTTATAAGAACTGCTGTTCCCTATACACAACATAGATTTCATGTAATTTTATATAAGCGTACAATAATACTTCAATAATACAGTAAAATTAAATGCATGAAACATCTTATTATGTTTGAGCTTTTATACTAACTCCGACATTTTTTAGGTATACTTGAGGGGGAAGTTTTAGTTGATTTTTATTAGAGGTCCCAATGAATGACGGTGAAATCAATTATTCCAGAGAGGTGTGCCAACTTCATATTTCGGTTATTTTTAATGGGCCATTAAAACTTTAATAAGCTTTTCCTTCCGGTTCGGTGCAACCTTTTAAAGCTTTGCTGTAAAATCATAGTCACAGAGATTTTTCTCAATGGGCTATAATAAGCTCTAATCTCTTCGTCCTTGCTCGCACGAGTGCTTTTTGTTAAGTCGTTTTCTGCTGCGGGGAAATTTCACCATGAGCCATGAATGAACAACGCCACACTCACTCAATAGACGTTACACTTTACTATTCACAGGAGAACTGTTTCATACAATAGTTGCTAATCAGTATTTCAATTATTTTACATTTGGTCAATGTATTTTTGTGAAATAATACAATCGTATCTTTTACTTTACATTATCCATGCAAGCATACCTAAGAATTCATAATGTTAATTTATAATTAATAAATAGAAATTATCCCCCCTTAAAATTATGTGGTTAAAATTCTTACTTATAGTATATGTTCTTTTTTGTACTTTTGATTTTGATGAAAGTCCGTTTTTCGTACATATTATGTATAAGAAAGAAAGCATGTTTTACAAATAGAATATAAAGATCTTCTATATAACTGTAATAATGTTTATGTAATCTTACATTAGATCATTTCAACTTCGTGCCATTCTATTTAGAATCTATGAATGTTCGATTCATTAAAGAAAGTCAAAAGATTAACTGAATTGTGAAATAATTGGATATGTATGAATGGTTAATCTGGTAAGATTATCCCATTGTAAATGTACCAAATGAGTAGCAGTGATTTAGAATTGGGCTATCATAAAATCATGGAAGAATGGATTTACGACAAATATTAAAGCATTTATGTTTATGAAAGGAATACATCACTCGAATTCACGAAAAGAAGGTCAAAACTATTCTCAAACAAATTTCTCATGATTTAAGTACATATCTTTTCCGTTTTCTACTATAATTTGATTTAACAGATATAAAAAGTGACAATTTATTTCTATTATTAATTTTACTTACAAATATTATTTTATATTACAGCGTAGCTGAAAACAGCATCCACAGAACTGGTTATTTTTTCATAAATAATTTTACAAGCCTTACTAATTTTCCGTTCTTATTCAGTTTTATAGGTAAAAAAAATAAAAGAAAGATATAGTTGCTATATTTAGGATTAGGATTTAGGATATCCATATTTAGGATTATTAGCAGGAAAAAATGTAGCCCTGACATTGATCTGATATGATTTTCCATTTTTAGCCGTTTATTTACTCTTTGTATGTAATCGAATCTATAAGTCGATAGATACGTTAAGAGACGACGAATTCAGCTGTTACAAAATACGTTACAGACCGAATTGGATTAATCACCGTCAGTACAGTATAATCTACATGAGCAACTCCGTAGTATTTGTTTCATCATATTAGATTTCGAGAATTCCCAGCTTAGAGCAATAGCTGCTAATGTTAAGTGCATTCGCGTAGAAGTCATATATTAGTATTAGGTGGAACACACGATAGTGTAGATGTGGAGATAAGTACTTATACGTAGAAAGGAGAATACAAGACGTAGTACGGAGAAAGGATTTAGAATTGAAGTGGAGTACCTACATAGACAATGTGTTACTTTAGTGAATGAAACATAACTACATAAAGACTATTGATTAAGGACTAGGCTAACGCCACGACCATTGTGACGTCGGAGTAAGCCCTGTTTTCGCACGTCACCCGATCGAAAATGACGTCAAGTATTCTTGTGTAGCTATCGATTCTCCATAACACGGCATTTCTGTTACCCAATGTAGTTCCAGCCATGCCATACCGCACTTATCCTTTCCATATCTTACTGCTACAGAAGAACACAGCTCTTTCATAAACAAACTCCGTGTTCTCTTGGCTAACTGTGTGGAGCAAGAGGTAAGGAAAGGATACAGAGAGACTTTTAGAGAGAAACAGTCGCTAGTCCCAACTCTTCCAGCTCATACAACACCGATATTATATTCTACACGATTTGGTTAGATTTTTAGCAACAACTTCTGGGCTTGGTTGCTCTGGTCCCGTTCTCCGGAGTAACATTTCATCTGTTTGCGATCCAACCCGACTAAAAGTTCGGCTGCTCCACTGTAATATTGTAGTCTTGTACTGTAATAGGATTTCCATGGCCTTCTCTCTCTTTCTCTCCACGTTTCTTTTCTTTTCCTTAGTTCGCTTTCCCTATGTATGTGCAATACAGATATAACAGCAGGAGGAGCAGTATGCAATGCCATGGTGAAATCCGCGGAGTTGTAAGGAGTACGTTGGAGCAAGTAATGTAGGCATACTTATTTTGTATAGAGGTTCTTTCATTGGAAGTTTCCAAGTCCCGTTGTAGATTTCCGTATACTGTGCTGCGGTAGTGGAAGGGAAAGAGTTGTGCAAACTTATTCTTACTGACAATGAGATCGTAAGACAAATACTAGGTCGGAACTCTCGGCTGCTACCAGTATTTGCGTTCAGCAATTCATGAGCAAAACTGCTATATTTTTCTCCAGTTTTGTCTCTAATGGTTTTATGAGCTTATTAGATACTTACCTTAGTGCTAGAGATATACATAAAGTAAATAGCTCAAATATTCTTCTGTATGATATAAAAGACTCCCTAAAAAGGGACATTACATGTTTGGAATTTCAGAAGTATCACAATACGTGTAAGTATATCTATAATGGACTCAACTGATAATATGATGTGTAAGATGAACTTTTTGCATTATATATATCTTTCACATGATGTGTATCAGAGTCCCTGTGTTTACTCGGCCTTATATTATGCTGGGTTGTGTAACAGTTTGGGGTAGCAGTAATAAAGGATGCTACTACACACACTACACAGGTCAGGTATGTGTGCAGATGCTGCAATCCTGCAAAAACGTACGATTGTACGTATAATCCAGCATACCGGGACAACCGGGATATAAAGGTGGTGAGATATGATGATAGTGTGAGTATATCGGAATAGAAAATGGTAACAGTATCTCTTCTGTGTAGTGCATTACTATTTGCCCTTGCTTTCTCTCTCGTTCTGTGCCCAACTTCCCATTCATTTCGCTCTCAATATTTTTGCCTGTAACCTTTACCATTTATTATTCTCGTATTCACCCACTCTATATGTAGAATCTTATATCACTCACTACTACTGTTACTACTATATTTATATGCCTCCTCGATACCAAGAATACAATATTCTATTTGCCCTCCAGTATCTTTCTATCTTCAGCGGAATTATATCTCGCTCGACGGAAAACACAGGAAATATTCTCCCATTATTATGCGAGACGGGCTTTAATAACGAAATAACCTAAACAGTATATTATGTTGCTTTTTCATATCTGATTTATAGTCAAATAAATTCATGGATTTTATACATTCTAGTAACTAATCTCAAGTTCTTCCTTTACTGCTACACAAGATAAAATCTGGCTTGTTCTTCATATCACTGTCATGAAACACATTTATATATAAAGCTACTTACTTTGATATTTGAGTTATTTACAGATTTGAATACGTAGTTGCAACCAACAAAGGGAATGACACAATAAATTCAAACTGTAATGCATAGTATAATTATATTAAATGCGTAAATTGATCACTTTAAAAATTATTCTACATGACTAGGATTTTGGTACGTTTTAAAATGATTTCCCAGTAGTATTGCTTTGTTGCATTGTAGCATTATTAAACAACAAAGTTTATTTGTTTACATGACTTCACATTGTCCCTGTATCCGTCCGTCCGTCTGTATGCATGATAATTCAAGAACAGTTTGAGCTATCAAATTTTTTTATACGTACTATTGAGGTTAAGTTCGCAGATGGGGTCAATCGGTCAACTCCTTCATGACCTTTGACACATTGGATGTATCAAAGTACCTAGACTTGTCCGATGTAACAGATAAAATGCGTAGCTTTAATGTCTGTGAGCAATTCAAATGTAAATATTCATGCGAAAGTCAAGTGAAATTATACATAAGTTTTCATAAAAATTAGCAAACAATTTCCTCGTAAGTGAATTGAATTGTAGAGGCGTTGGAGGAGAACAATTTATTCAACATCAGTGCAATAATGTGAGATGTTGCTAGTAGGAGTATAAATACATCTGCTGCAATTAATGGCGTTTACAATTTTGCTGCAAATCTGTGCAGAAAACTGTATGCGAAATAAGACACGCGTTTTGGAAGTTGCCGCAAGACTAAACCCACCAGTGTCTTCGACTCACAATCCGTTTATTATAAACTTTGCAACGAAAAATGATGAATTGAAATCCGTACGACGACGCAGACCCAGTGGTCGTACACTACCATGCTCCAACCATGCAAAAACATGAAGAAAATTAAATATTAATATTTCCATAACATTAATTATTTTAAGATTCATTTTTTTTAAATGCTATTAAGAAACTTATTTGTTTCATTATACCCGGTGTTGACCGATTTATTTTAAATGATTGCTTTCACCTTCAGTGTAAACTGAAGGTCTAATAAGTCTAGGTAGTTGATGAAAATAAATAGAAATAAACATTTGTGGAAATATTCTCATGCCGAGTGCACTGCAACTGTCTAGGTTTTGCGCATTTAAACTAAAATAGTTTTAAGTATTTGAATGATACATTTTATGTCTTTTGTAATTATTATAATGGGTAGTAGAGCGACCTAAAAGATTATTATGTCTGAATTTAGGATACGTCATTAAATCATTCAAGTTTTTATCCTAAGCCAAATTATACTCAATTATTTTTAACACAGTTTTGAAGTAACTTTTATATTGTATTCCTGATATGATAAAGTTTCTTTTCTATTGCATTCGCGGTACAATTAATGAAGGTTTTAGCGTATAATTGTGTAACTTAATACTTACAACGAGGTTCTTAACAATGTTGCTTGTTTGTTACAAGTTATTTATAGTCCGTCGATGGCATATAGAAAAGCCTATAAACTATATAAAAATCGTATAATTATATAAAACCAAACTTTATACCATTCTATAAAAGTTGTACTTTTTCTATACATGTCGATGATACGGAGTCTTGTAGAGCACACATGAGATCCGTTTATTGAAACTGATATTTCTTGAAACGAAATCCGTAATTGAGTTGAGAGCAATTTGCCATTTTCAAATAGTATCAAATGAAATACAGATTGAAAGTTTTATTTGATTGTGAGATCACCATACGGAAAGTTTGTCGTTTCATATAATAAAATGTTAACTTCAAGATATAAATATCTTAACTCGTGATTTAACAATATGCTTGATATTAGTCATGGTATACTCAGTTATTATTGCTACTTAATACTTATTTTTCACACAATAATAGATTGAAATTTTATTCTCATTATGAAATCTTTATAGTTAACCGAAATAATTGTCAGCATGAATTTATATGCTACATTTGTAGTTTAGTAACATCAGGTAGTGGTTCATTATATTAGTACTACCTACTGTGAGCAAAACCTGTTGACTTGAACATTCAGAGTCAGAGTACATACATCGGTCTCACATATGACTGGCTTTGTACCTAAAACCTTTCGATCCGTTTTTGATGCAGAACCATGTGAACGATAACTATCTCAGAATCGTTTTGTGTAATCGATCTTCCTATGTTGGTTAAAATTCTCCATACTCCTTCCAATTCCTAAAAACGTACCATAGATATGCCACATGTATTTATAAAGGAGATAGAAGAAAAATAAAAATAATAAAATGCCTTTGTTTTGTGTGGTGCAATAATATTAAATTTAAGTTTAATTCAATGCATTGGTATTACAGAATAAAATAGGAATTTTGGTTCTTTCCTCAGAACTCGTGTGCCTAATAGACAGCAGGGCCATCAGTGTAGTTCAGTGTTCAATAATGGAGTATGCTTTCCTAAGCAAAAGCAAAGGCAGATTGTATTCACAATGCTTCACGAACAAAACTCGCATTTAAATCGTATTGCAGGCAAAGGGCACACATATGGACACATGGAAATAATGAAACAGGGAGGGACACTTCATATGAACCACTAATGACAATTAATTAGGGAAAAATTATATGTGGCAGAACGATTGAAGTCAATATGAAGTTAATGTCCACATTAGAAGGGGTCTGACTATAAGCAAATTGTGTAAAATCCAAGCAAATTGTCAACAGATGTGGATTTTTTTACAACTTTGACGTCACCGTAGGGAAAAAACCGGTGTTGATATTCTGCCACAACTACTGAGATTTCATGAGTCTCTAAGTAAGTCTAATATCGTATGAATGTATCAGAGCCCTAGATGACTGTAGCAACCAACGTATATGCAAGTGAAGTACCAATGTTCACATGTACAATGCACAAGTACAGAGTAAAGATTTTGCATACTTACTTACACTTCAAACTTCTCTATTCTCTCTCTCGCCTTGTCTGCACTCTGAACTGCTTTGTGTTTGTATTGCGGGTAGCTCTAATACAGAAATCTTTGCTGTGCTTACTTCATTCATACAACAATGCAATGCTTTAGCCGTAGCCACACAATCAGTACACCTAGTTTAAGTTTAGTTCTGTAGTTGTAATAATAAAACCAGGTAGATTTGCTTTTCATACAAGGATGAACTGCCAGCTTAACTCCACGTGATGTTGTAAGACTTTTTTAATATGTGCTGTGCTTTCAGAAGAGTACACGTCTCATTTCTCCGTTATTTTCCGACAATAAAATATAATACATAGAACATAAGTCCTCTGTACATAATCTGAGTACAATACTTATTAAATAGGTACCGTATCACATTTAACTTTACACGGGGATTCCAGCAGCACATGTTTCTAAAAACACTATTCACTTTCCATAAGCATTACTATATTTTTTGCTTTATTAGGATGAGGTTTATATATGTTGTCATACAATATATATTAAATTAAACAACGAAATTAAATATTTTTTATGATTCTTTTGCGGGTGGATTGCGGGTTTTATTCAGGTTAGATTTTGCGGGTGAGTGTTGGATGCAGTTTCCAACATTTCGACAGATTGGCTCTATTGACTACGTACAGTATTAATGCTTCTAGACAATTTTCTGGAAAAGAGACTCTATGGTTTCTTTACGTCATGTACTTTTCTATTTAAATCTCAGACTGGTCGCTTTAATGTGGAAATTGATCAATTAGTATGCATTTATTTATTTATATTTGATGATGAGTTCCATATTTCCATGATGATCGTAACATATTCATTTTATACTATATTATATCTTTAATTGTAAGAACCATGTATCTATGTATTTTCACGGAATCTCAGACTTCAATAATACGATTTGTATTCGCAGTCCAGACGCACGAGAAAGACTACCTACGCCCTACGTATTTCCACTTTCTCATTCAAAGAAAATGATTTTGCTGTTGGCTATTGAATACCTCATCTGATTTCACTACGTCAATAGTCAAATCAACTTATATACTAAGATTTTCATCTATATACAGCTCAATATCCTATCAAACGTATGAAGTGAGAAAATTTATTTATAAAAATAGTTTTGCAGACGACAAAATGAAATCTCAATCTAGTAGTCAGTGAATAAATGTATGACATCTGAACGAATCAAGTCAATATGACCAACAAATTGGATTCAATTTCAAAACAAATTTAAAAATTCGTAGAATTTTATCAACACAAAAACCTCCCACTTGTAAATGTAATAATAAAAATGCTGTCTTTATGATATATTTTATTTGTAGTGGGTGTAGTGACACTTTGACATATGTAGAGATACCAATATAAACCATTAATAATACCTTCGAGCGAAAGTGAATATCCAATTTGTTTAAAATTCAACTTATTGTATAAGCAACAGAGTCAAAATTTGTCATGGATAGAGTTTCATAATATCATGCATCAAATGAAGTCACATCTACTTAGACTGATGACGATAAAAGGAATTTATAATAATAGAGTCTACTGTAACTTAAGTCAGACTCATAAAAATGTTTTCATCCTTATTTCGCTGGAGAATTTCTACGAATCTGGCTTTAACAATAACAGAATGGTTGACAGACAAACAAAAGATTGTTATGCGATCTGTCTGACATCCTAACTTCAGCTCATTTTATTATTTCTTTCTTTCGAAGAATAAAATATAACAGAGTACACACACAAGCACTTATTTCAGACGACAATAGGTTTTCATTCAAAGTACATGACACCTGACATACAACGAAAATTGACAATAATACAAAGAAAATTATAACGTACCTACACAAAATAAAAATAGAAAATACATTTTTAGTTATGAATCCAGGAAAATAATTCTACTAGTTACCCATGCTATTTCGTGAGTGGCTATGTGCAAGAGGAATGAATGACGGGAACATTGACTGTGACTGTAGCCACACTTTTACCCGTATCTACGTAAAATAAAACAAGCAAGTAGGGTCTTTACCTACTAATAGTAAGTAAACAGATTTGCTAAGCCTATTATTAATGTATATAGCGAAGGAGAAACTCGTGAGTTTATAACTACTACGGTTGATGGTATGGCAAATGGTGTATGTACAACAACAGGGCAGTCAGGTTTAAGCTTTAGCTCTGGATAATGTGGATAAGCTGTAACTGTTGTGGCAGTTCCAGTTTCACGAAGCGAAAAGTAAAACGAAATTGCTCTTGAATGAAACGTAGAAAATTGTAATAATAGTTCATGACGCTCCATTGACGCAAAAGACGACAACATTTGTGATCGATTTTCGAGCAAATATAGACATTCCACTGTTATTATTTTTAGAAAATGTAATTTTTGCCCATTCAAGTGTTAAAATATTCACGAAAACGCGGAACTGACTTTCAGCCATGATATCCAATGTAGTTGCATGCGAATTGAGAAATTCTTATCATGAATTAATGACCACCTCACAGGTACTGATAAGCTTCAATATTAAACGTCTCTTGAAGCCCCAAACTCATTGTGAATAGCTTCGACTTCAACGTCACCTACACCCACTGCATATAAATAAACATAACGCATCATACATAAAAAATGAACAATGCCATTCTGGAATTTAGTTTCATTGCCATTAATAATTACCATCGCTGGACCTTTTTAATGCTATTGTTGATATGTTGGCTACTGCTAATCTGGTGGGTTACTATCTCACTGAAACTGCCACAAAATCAATTTTCCTTTTACAACATGAAGGTTTTCTTTTACTTTTCATTCACGTGAAAGTTAAACAATCTATTTATCAGTAGGAACTCCAAGTAGAGAGTTTGATAACATTTTGGTATAATAACATGAGAGTATTTACTCATGCTCTAACATTAAGTAGACATTGAGAGTAAGCTGTCCCTTTATGAACTTCCATTTGATTACTTTCGACTACACTATAGGTACTCCTATTATACTGCTACATTTATGTAACTCGGCAACTGAGCTAAAAATAAAGCAAACCCGATAGGAAAATCCTGTCATTTATGGTCTAATACTTGCTTTTCTATTTTATTAGCTCTGCTGTACCATACCCATAACAATTTTATTTTCTAGCAGAAATATTTCCTAGCAACCTATTTCATCTTGACTGTGTACTCCTTACTTATAAATAGGAAATGAGAGCCGACATGGAAAACAACATAATAATATTTCATAAGAAAGTTCTATGCATGAATAACAAAAGGTATGTCCACAATGTCTTGCCATGTCACATCCCAGTCATCCTGAGTGTATGTGTTTCCATGTTACTTCAGTCACTCAGCCTGTTCAATTGCCACGACTGTAGCAACCAGCGGACTATACGGCCTGTCTACATATTGCCATTGTAAAGCTGCTGCTGTTGATCTTCTCTCTTGTTCTCTTCAGCACACGTCGGAGACGACGACCAAGATTACTACAACAACATATATAGGAAGTAACAGAGTTAAAACACGTAATAAGATTTGTAGCGTAATATATGTTGCAGTAAGTTTGGTCACTTATTGTTAGAGAGTTTAAAAACTTCCTAGTGAATTTGGGAACTAACGAAGGTGTGTCGAGTAATTTCAGAACTAACTAACTGACCTTATAATAATGGATTATTTTGAGTTGCACACCGTTTGACCTGGCCTTACATTAACCCATATTGGTATTTAGAACTGCCTGGCTCAATTTAAAAATATGGGGAACCGTCAAGAAGATATGTCTCATGCAAGTAGTAGTACTTTTTACAAAATACCGTTGTAATGACTAATTTTAAGTGCTAGTATGAGTCAAATTAGTTCAATGTAAGATCAGGTCAAAGGGTGCTCAACTCAAATTATTTTAGGGGTAAGTTCAATCAGTCCTGAAAATACTCGACATACCTTGTTATAGTTCCCAAACTGACTAGGAAGTTCCGAAACTTCCTCAGTGGCCAAATTTACGGCAACATATATATGTGGAGTTGTTGTGGATGTGGAGTGATGAACTAAATGTCCTGTGCTTTAAGAAGAAAAACACAGATATTTCGTGTGGGCTTTTTCATAGCAACGACTCGAAACACTCTCTCAGTGTTCTCAGTCAGTGCAGTGTATTTCTATGAAGTTTATCCTATACTTTCATATGTGGAAATATCTTGCTTTGGTTTTTTGTTTGGAGCGAGAGAGACTGCATTAGATGATGTTACCTAGAATATTATAAACTACGTATATCTGGATATGTAGTCTCTGGTATATGAGCGCTTGAGTGCGTGTGTCTCGTCTCATTATCATTTCTTCTGTATCTACTCTAACTATAAGTGCAAGTTGCGTACTTACCTAATGTAATGGGTATCCTACTCGTCTGTATATTTTACAGTTGTTGTCGTATTACACGTTACATTCATTTCATTAACATCATACTGAGAAATGCAGCAGACAAGTTGTTCTGCACGAGTTTCCTTGTGAGTGTTGTGAGACTTCTAAAGCTGGACATGTATCACAAGAATAGAAAATGATGTAGCAAAAGATGAAATAATATTATGTATTTAAGTATTATGAGGGATGAATGTGTAGAATGGAGCCTGAAATGTGAATAAAATGCAATCCACCCTAGAAATTGGTTGCAGTGTGTATCTGTATGCCCCATTTGTATTTCGAGTATGATCTGATGATGCAGTTATTGGTGAAGCGTTTGATGGTGGAGTATGAGTATCATTGATGAGGCAGTGGTAGTGGAAGGTTGATGCTGTCTGCTGAATGTAGACAGTAAATAATCGTTGACCTGTCTTCCGGAGGAATCCTTTTTCTCCAATGACGTCACTTAATTTGCATATAAGTTAAGTTTATAGGCGTTGTCGAGTAAAGCGAGAAGAGAAAAAGAAGAAAGGCCCCTTGAAAACGCCCTACTGCATGAAATCACGGGTCTCATGATCACCAAGATTTTTGCTCACCGTATGGTCATAAAAAGCAGCAATTATCATCTGTCCAGTGATCTAGCAAATAAACTGACACTTCCATTGTAATCTGCTTCCTGAAAAATAGCATGAGCCTGAAAATCAATATCTGCATTGATAAGTGAGCATGGGAATGTGAAATAAGGCAGTTTTGGATATAATTCTCGTATGTAGAGTACCTAGTAACTTTGGAAGGAATGCACCACATTGCGTGTGCTGTATATATATAAACAATATAATTATTATGTAATATGATGCATGTTTGAACCATATCATCTGTATATATTTGGTCGTGTTTCTTACAGTATGTGGTGTAATAGAAGCAGGTACCTATACAAAATGACTTTTGACTTCACTTTGTTGTTGTTGGAGTAATAGTGCCATGCAACTTTGGTTTTTGAGCGTTATGAGTATTGGTTCTCGTAGTCATCTTCGTAGTTTACTAGCTATTAGTTACGTTGTATTATGATACGATTGACTTTGACTGGTTTACCTTACCTTTATTTTGCTCTTTGTTGAATTACTAACGTTGTAAGTATATGCGGATGATGGTAGAATGGAGGAAGGTATGTTCTGCGTGCGCACAAGCCCATGTTGCTGTTATTGTGAGTACTTTTACTTATATGCACTAATAGGATATGAAAATCCTTCCTGGGCATAATAAGAAACCTGATTCTGATTATTTATTAATGCTGTTCTTGAGTTGCTCCGACTTATGTATACCGTATAAGTAAAATCACAACGGATGCTAGGACTTAGGCTTACGTGGATGCTATGAGCGGATGAAAATAAGGACAGAGATTGACACTGAACCGAGAACACGAGTTGGTCTTATTTGAAGTACACATCTTACTCTTATTTTCTCTTTTTACATCAAATAGGTACATCAAAATAAAAATCACATAATGATCGAAAACATCTTGTGCAGGTACAACGTTTCCAAAGATTGTTTGTTATTTTCGAATGTTTCTATAATATTAACCATTCCCAATAAGAAACAGAGGCTTCATTCAATATAACATACAGATAGAAGGATTTTTTGAATCAGTTTCCACAGTTTATGTACTAACAGTTGTTGCATGCAATATCATATTTAACACAATAAAGACATTAACTAACGTGTCAACTTAGTAGCACCCGTCCAATTAACTGAAATATTCGATATTACCAAAGTTAAGTACAAATTCGGTCAAGTATTTATCCATTAGCACCAATCACACTCATCTGTATTTATAAATGTACACATGCAACATCAAATAATATCAAAGTGTCAACAATATTATCGGACAATTAGAAATCGTACACAGTTACATTACATTTCTTGGTTTCACATTCTATATCAGTATAATCGTTATTATTATAGATAGACGTACACAGATGGGGATACATGGCATTTATTTTTGGGTACATTATTATTACTATATAATTATGTAGCAGGTCTAAAAACACATAAGGACCATCATTAAAATCTTACTGCACTCTCCATAAATAATTACCATTATTACAAAATATAGCGCATGCACAGTTGCGATCAATTTCATTATTAACAGCGTGATACTTTGTTTAAGACGACAAAAGGAAAAACTCAAACTGTACAGAATGATTGACAAAGAATAATTTAAATTGTTAAATCTACAAAAAGCATCGATGGACACGAATTTAAAAAACATTATAACATAATAATAAATTAACGCTGTATAGATACACTAGATATATACTCTGAGTTGTGATATTACTCGTATAGTTTATTTAAATTACGTTAGCGTAGCACACGAATCGATTCTTTTACTTTAACGCTCTTAATCTTGACATTCATTTGTTACAGTCAACTTGTATAAAAGACAACAGGAGATTCAAATTGAATTTTTGTGAACCAAAAGACGCCCAAAGAATTTAAGCTTTGAAATAATTCGTTTTTTCATTCGTAGCACTTTTTAAGCTACAGAGTCTAAACATTTATATATAGAAGTAGTAGTACATCATAGTGCGAGTACAAATACTTCAGTACATTACATGAATTCTAAAGTATTAGTTCCCAATGCAAATTCTTAGTGATTTTTTCACCAGTTGGCAATATGTTTGGTTTTTCCAGTCGGAGTAGAATATAAATGGTAGAAGATGCACATGAAAGTTTTACTACAAAGAGTAAAGGTAAAATCGAGTAGTGTAATATTTTAGTAGGAGAATAAAGTTTGTCGTTGAGTTACAGTGCAGTGGTGAACTGACACGCCAACATTTATCAACAGATTACAACATAACACAGAGCTGTGGTAAATAACCACACACGTGCTATGTAAGTTACAGATAGGGTACAGTTGTACATAGAGTTTCTAGTCAATAAACATTATTTTTCAGAGTACAGTTTAGGCCAATAATAGTTGAGCTCACATTTGAAAATTTCCCAGTAAGAACAACACTTACAAAAGGGCATTTCATGGTGCAGTCGATTGTTTTATAGATTTAAATGCCATTTGTATGTATACATGTAATATCCTTTGTTTTCCTACAATTGTTTTGGTTCTTTGTGTAAAATGCGCAGAGTTTACACAAGTATTCAATAGAAGAGATTAGGAGTTCAACTACTGCATATACACAGAGTGAACAGTCATTTTATACGTAATTAAAGAAGTATAAGCCAAAATGATTACGTAAGGTATTATAACATTGTATAGAGTAGCACAGTCGAAGAGATGAGACAGAAGAATAGTACTAGAATAAAACGATTTTAATAGAACAATAATTTAAGACTCATGAGTTTGACAATTAATATCAAGTAATATCCTGTTTCCCATTCTGTCCTGTACCTGGATCGCTTATACAGTTGTACGTAAATAGCACCCAGGTGAAAAGACAGAAAGTTTTTTTAAACTGGAGCTTACGACTTTTCTTTTTATGACAATATTGTATTATGCCTGTACTTCGTGTTATTGGTAGTTTAGATTAGGTCTATTGTGCCTAGATCATAATTTGCTTGTTATAGTATCAGCAAACAGAGTTTAGTACAGGTACTACTACCGTATTTATATTTCATTGTGGTTCCTGGACAAAGTTTTCATAGGATTACAGTTACCTAGCATTTAATAAAACCATAATAGCATAACCATGCAATAATCAAAAATTCTTTATGACGGGACGATTTAAGTACTTTACAGTTGCTTCGTGCATTGCTGCACAATTCTGTTCTGGCCTGCACTGAAATGATGCAAATCTCTTGTTTGCACTTCATACTACTCTTAATAGCCTATCCAATTAAGCATTTTACTATGAAATCATAATGCGACCACGGATTTAAAATACAATGGTGCAAACTGCATGCATCTGTTGCTACAAGGCTTTATTTATAAGTCAATTTAATCAAACTAGGCGAACTGTGTATGTATTTATCTTTTGCATGTCTACTTTTTGGCTAGCGCTAGAATCTATATAAATCATTTACTGAACATTGTGTATAATTTGTGTAATCTGAGACTATAGTGGTAATTGGAATCCGATCCCCAATAAAATGTTTTCGACTACAACTCTGAATAGGGAAAAGGTGAAGCTAAGTTTAGAAAGTCATATGTGCTTAGTTCTCATTGATGCATTCACATGCCAATTCGGTACGATAAGTTTAGGTAATTCATGATATAGAATGCATCATTTCATATTATTTGCAAACCGTTGCTCCAATTCACCCTGGCATTATTTTGCAAATAACTTGAACATACATATAAATAGCCCCATATAATATATATATCTATGCTTAAACTCATGTTGTTTCTTGAAGTAGGTAATAAATATTATATTGATTATTAATTCCTCTTAAACTGTAGACTCTATTCTATAGTAATTAGCTACCACTTCTAATGATTTCATTGTGACTTATTTGCTAGGAGAGGCCATAGGATTATGGTTGACTCGTCTACTACCCAACTACTATTATTACTCTCAACACTTGAATCTTCAATCAGATTAGTTTGAAAGTCAACATTTGTTCCTGCATATTTCAGTTTCCTTCACAGAGTACCATTTGTATAGACCGATAAATCTAAAACACATTTTGTATGTACCACAATACACGTATAAATTTTAACACGTTGAGTACATTCAGTTAAAGGGGACCTTAATTTTATTACACTGTCACACAATCAGATTCACTCGAAATGCACAAAGTGCCACACTGCATTTTTGAATAGAATAGAATGACGATTTCAGGTTTGGACTGTTAATTTATTTTCTGGTACAAAGGGCTAAATAATTGTGCTTCTGACAAAGCTCTATTATGTTGTTTCTGTTATTGTTAAGTCCTGTATTCATGCATTACTATTATTAAAATGCTTATAATACATTATACTTCTTTAACCATCTTTCATTTTTCCTTTCTAAAATAATAGAATTATTTGTAAAGTGAGCTTCCAATTTTTGATGTTAGAACGATTTTTAGAAGTTACGTAGGTAGTAGTAGCATTATTGTAAACCTTTGAGAGCATCTAAACGAGGCCTTTGATTTCCATTTTTCCCGTTTAATTAAGTTCATTAATTACTTTCGTGGAGTGAAAGTATCTCACCATCACGCACGAAATTATAAGGATTTAAAATCCAACAAAGAAACGTCAGTCAGAGTACAAGCAAAGAATACAAGTAGCGCTATGTAAATTATTATCCGTATAGTTGTTAGTAGTGTTTGCGATAAAATGAGAGAACAAACAGTTTTCGCTCGATTTACTTACTAGTCTTTTTCAAACTATGCATGGAACTAGTTTCCCTTATTTGACCTCATTAGTGAGGATAATTTCTAGGAATTTTGATCCGATGTTTATAGATCATAACTTTCACTTCAACCACTTCACTACAAAATCTGTGAAGTTCTAGTTGTGTATGCCGATAATTTTATTCTATTTCAATTTTGCACAAGTTTGTTGTTTTGATGTGCTTCAAATCATCAATTGTGCTCAAGTATGTGTAGAACTAAAGTCAAGGATGCTTGATACAATCCACATTTATGTTGCCGAAATACAAGAGCTCTCCACATTTGCTTTCTCCTCATGCATTCATTAAAGTGTTGCAAAGTAAAGAATTTATGCCAGAAACATTGTACAGATCTTTGGTATAAATAAATTGGTTTACGAAACTAATTTGTGCCATATGTACAAGTTTAAAGGTGAGTTGACAACATGTCCTCTTGAGCCCAAACGCTTTATCACCTTCCTCCTTGTTATACTTCAGGAGTTATTCATGAATTTCTTGAGGCTTTTTATTAAGAAATTGTCTAATCCATTAAACTCATATTTCGGACAAATATTATTATGTTAATGACCTGAGAATACATTTGTTTTGCGAAATAATGCTTGCAGGAGTACAATGGTAATTAAGCTTTCTTTCTGTGTAAGGCAAGACACTAATAAGCGCAACAATATATGGGTGTGGTGTTTAAAAAATGAAATATTAAAAGGTATGTAACTGATGTTACTCGTAAATGTGGTGGGTAGAGTGGTAAATAATAATTATATATAGGGATTGTTTCATGGCTGTACATTCATTTCTGTGTTACACAGCAATAGACACAATATAAATAACGACTGGTGTCTCTCATCTCCATTTAGGGAAGTTTATAATAATAATTATCTCATTAATTGTCTATTTCTGTGCAACAGCCACAGCTAATTTGATTGTAACCCATTAAAATTGGCATGAAAATATTTCGACTTGTGCTAACATTCTTCAATGACATTCAAGACAAGTTTCGGCGTCATTGGAAAAGACAGTCGGATTTCTCTGAGACGCAATAAATAGTCTACAACACAACTTCTGAATACTTAGAATCAAGTTCCACTAATTTGTGTCAATAAACTTCAGTAATTATTCAATTCGATGAATTTCCGAAGGCGATTGTGGAAAGAGAAATAAACATAACCTTTAAGCGAATTTCAAGGTGGCTCATACACAGACAATAATAGTACTCTGTTATTCACATCACAAGTTCAACGCATGGTTTGTGTGTGTTGTGAATACGACATTAGAGAAAATAGGTATAATACTCAAATGCGGAACTTCCCGATCAAATTTTGAATTGCCCGTTACAGACGGTAAACAAAAAATGGCTAAGCATTATTTTTATTGTGACCAAAACTGATTGTAAGCTAACAATCTGCAAGAAAACGAGTAACTTTATGTAACGCAACTTATGTAATCACAAAATGTTGCTACTTATTGATTCTATTGGAGAACTCTGAGCTGAGGTTTCTCTTTGGATCGATCTTTCTCTTATTATATTTCTACAGATAGATACTCGCTGCATGCATCCTACTCCTACACTAAAATATATATTAGCTGCTGTTTAACCCAACAAGCTCCTGCATCCCATCCACGCTATAGTCAAAGTCGTGCTTCGAATTCTTCGAATCATTGTATTACTAGACTAGTCCGCCATGTACAGAGTGATTAGAACATAATGGAACCTTCACAAAAACAGGAAGAACATCTTTCTTCTTTCATTCTTATCATCACATCAAGTTATTTATCAACTTTAACAAATACTTTACTGTATAGCTTGCAGTTCAAACTAATTTTCTAAGTGAAAGTTTACAGCAGTAAACATTTTATACCTGTTAACGTTTTAAATTTGTTTTTCGAAATTTCGAGTAAGTAAAAAATTAATATCCAAGATATTTACTTTTAGGAGATAGAAACGGTGATATTTGAAAAAGCTAGTAATCCTATCCTTTCTCCTGGAGAAAGGTGATTTACGATTCTGGTAATATTTTTATGGCGCAAGTCTCCAGTGTGAACAAAACTAAGAAGAAACCCTGTTTACAGGGATTATTGTAAGTCTGCGTCAAGTTTTGCGATAATAATATTAGAAATAGGTTGGAGTAGTTTTGGGTTTTTGGGATTTGTGAAGGTTCGAGTGCTTCACATTCACTCTGTACATTAGACATAGAGGTAGTTCATCAAAACAGTTTCACTTGTGCTGCGAAATCGATTTCAGGCTGCTATATTGCTAATGGACTATGGTCCCCGTCATAGTCGTCAATAGATTTTGAACAGTGTGCACGGTATTACTTAACATACGTTTTGTGCGGTGGAATGTATTCTCTGTGGTGGTGATGGTCTAATATGATGAATGATGATTAATCTGTACTATGTTCGCCGTTCTGCTGTCCGTAAGTAGTAATCGCCTCGTCTATTATTACATTGTACACCAATTACGGCAATTTAATTAGTCAGCAAGTGAATATTTAAGTCCATTCACGTTTTCCTAATGAGAAGTTGCCCTGTAATGTATTTGTAATACAAAAGATGTGTTTTGTTCGGATGTTTCGCAATGTTTCACTATTTATGTTACAGTTAATTGTATGTATTATAATTTAATTATTAATGATGGTCATCCACTACAAAGAAAGTAGTTGGTAGTATACTACTTTACGAGAATGTCGTAATTTAGTATCTGTACAGAAATGTGTAAGAAGTACCCAAATTGATAAATTTAATTACATTTTGTTTTAAGTACTTCTTTTCACCGGACGTAGTAGTAGGGATGCCTATTGCTTACCCGTGTATACTGTGTACTAGAAGAATGGCAGTAGTGCTGTTATCCCCGTAATGAACATACAATTTATAATCTAGCTTTTAAGATTTGATCCGAAAACAGGAAACGTTTACAAAAATTACCTTAAAGTTTATACACTAACTGTTTATACATGTACAGTTCCTCTAAAACTTTTAACATTTCAGCTGTCCCAGTAGTATGAGACACGACAACTGAGATTTTTATTTCGCTTTCCCTTAAAATGTACGTATTATGCGTTCTGTAGCGGCAACCTAGGCAAATCTGCTACAGAATTCTTTGTAGTTCTTGCATCTAGGAGTATCTCTAGTGTGTATGTAGTATGTACCTGTTGTAGCACCTTTCCTAACGAATACTTTCATACAAATTGCATTTCTTACAATTAGTTAAGCTACTCTTTGCAGTCGCGTTGACGTTTTATCTATTGAATCTCTCTAAATATTTAAAAGTACCTACACAAGCTATAATAATACAATAATAATAATACCTAAATGAATTATTAACAACCACAAATAAATACTTTACATCCTGTATGCACAATTTCTAAGCTTACAATTAAAAAATCAGTTGGGTAGAGTAGGTATATGCACTCGGACTTAATAATAATGGTAAGCAGTTGTCGTGCAGTCAATAATTATTCGTATAAATATAATAGATGACAGTACGAGAACAATAATATAAACTAAAGAGTGCTCACCTAGTTGACCTATCTAATAGTATTAGTGCGTATTTAATTAACTCTGCTCTGATTCTCCTGATAATATTAACAGTTCTCTATAACATGTCTAGAATATACTGCAGAAGTGTAGCACACACAAACCACAACCAACAGACCTTCTAAATGTTCGATCATGTTGTGCAAGTCTCAATTACTACAGTAACTTCTTGACGTTTCGACTTAACAATTAATAAATTCGTTGGATTATTTATTACCACTGTAGAGTGCGGTATAATGTATGTAGCAATATAATACTTCCCATGTGTTGCATTTAACCTGTGTAGTAGTCCTACAACATAAAAACCCGAGCAGTTATTAGTACAGACGTTTGTGTGAAGATATATCTTCACGCAATTTTCTTTTAACGACAACTCTTGGTTGAGCTGGTGTAAACTACTATATACAGCTATGGTAATTGTAATCGTAAGTAAGAGAGAATCTGACTGCAGATAATAAATGTAAGATTATTACATAGAGTATGTAGTTTAAGCTAAATGAAGCAGTTTATTGATTACTTACGCACACACTGGCTATATATACGCTTATTATGTTCACATCTACCTTACAATAGCTGTCATTGATTTCTCAAATGATTTAAGCGTGCATCATGGTATGGTTAGTTACAATAACGCTACGACAACAGTGAAATACAACAACAGGATATTATTACAAGATTTCTAACAAGTACAGTAGTAGAACATAGATGATTGATACAGTACCTATACAGATACTTTCAGCGTAAAATCATTTCAATCGAACAGCTTCAAGTAGCCAGATTGAAATTTCCAACCACTACACCAATTATGTGTATTAAAGTAGTAATAGTAGGTAGTAGTAGTAATAGTAGTAGTAATAATATTATGGTGAATATATACTAACAGCTAATTATTAAATATATATGTATATATGTTGTGTATATATGTAAAAGTATATGTTGGCATTGACTGACACACGACGAAGACTGCGGCTGTATAAAATACGTACTACTACACACACAGTCAAAATTCATATTTTTGTATAACGAAACGAAGGTAAATGCATAAATTGATGGCCGGGCGGTTTAAATTCAACCGAGCGACACGTTTTATTTTACGTTTTACAAATCGTACGTAATCTCAGCACCATGAAATTTGACTGAGAGAGAAATGTAATACATGTACATATAACATAATATATGTATATTATATATAAAGAATAGTTTGCATTGAATGAGCTGCATATTATTTTCTTGATCAATATTTTGATTCATATAATATTATAAAGATTGTAATATATTGTGTATATTATGTGTTTAAATTCAATATCCATCCTTCCGGTCGTCATCGCAGCTCAATTCAACAGGTTTTCTATATTTAAAGACATTTTTTCGCAATTCAACAACCTGACAAAATGCGGAAGTGTTAATAGACCTATCATAAAGATTATCAGTAGTAGTGTGATACATACAGTGTAATCTATCATAGATATTTATATATAATAGTTACAGTTTGTACATACACATGCGTCTATACAGTAAGATTTGGTAGTAGTAGTAGTAGTGAATACCTTATAGTTTAGTAATATATGTGTAAATAGTAGCAGTATATATAATAACTATAATATGCAACTGACACACGACATAAAATATCAGCAGATTACACGAACGGACGAATATGTATTATGTAACGACAAGACGTATTTAAAGCTTGGTAGTAATAATCGAGCTGCACACACAGTAGATTTGAGGTACATCATGTATAAGTACGATAGAACCGCAATGATTATTGTATACAATTAAAATTCTTGATTAAATCTACTCCTTATAATTTTAAACCTAGTCTGTATAGAATATTATTTCAATATCAGTGTGCCTTCTTGCGGCTTTACAAACCTTTTACGGTATGATGTAACACGACCAGACTTAAATGTAGAATATTCTGTCGTAATATGCAATATAATATGATTGAAGACGTTTGACATGACAATTTAATGTACACAATGACACTCACTTTTCACTTCAATTAATAGTAGTAGTAGTAGTAGTAATAGTAGTACAGAGATATAGCTGTATGGTTGATGACGGGATGAGCTAATATTATTTATAGACGGGGAATACAGTCATTTTAAATTGTAAATCTGTATTTGTACGTTTCCATATTATATTATCACTCGAAAGTTTTCTGCATGTGTAATCTGTGGATGGAAAGTCGTCCCAGGAGCAGCATGATACACTGAAGACACGACACGAATGACGACGACAAGAACAACAAGTGAAACACGACCATGTTTTATACTTTTACACACACGGAGAGATATACAAATAAAGCAGTGTAGTCACAATTTTTGCAACTCCACATTTTTACTCTACTCAAGTAGTAATGTACTTGTAATGCCGTGTATAGCGCAGTGGAGTAGAGTAGAATTATGTAACAGTAGAACAAACAAGGGAGACATAAAGATTATAAACTGAAATGACATGGATATAATGGATAATGTGTACGTACGGTAAGGTAAGTAGTAATAATTTTAAGTTTACAAACATCAATTTTTGTTTTGAGTTGAGTTCATCACCCAGGGTCCCTGTTGACTATTTTTATGTAAGGAGGTTGATTTGTATTCAGTTGTATATTATTTGTATGCACAAAAATGAGCAGAAAGTTGACGCCAATCTGACTGGATCAATAACATGGAATTTTGAGTTATTGGAGTTGCTCAATATACTTAATTCACTCGCTAGTACTACTAATTGCCGTCTCATAGCATTTGCATGAAGACCGCTATCACAACCCAGTCGTGACGATGGGCATGTCCTGCGAAGTGATTGTGTGGGGCAAAGAAGCTTGAGCGACAGATAATCGTTGTGACTGCTGCTGAGTGTTCATCTGTTGCTGCTGTTGCTGATGATGAAGTGGAATCTGTTGTTGTTGTTGCTGCTGCTGCTGTTGTTGCTGTTGTTGAGACGAAGGACCGGAGAGCATATGGACAGGGGTAACGCTGGAACTGCTACTTCCGCCGGCACTGGGACTGGGACTGGCTGTGGTGGTTGAACTGCTGGCACTGCTCGACGTGCATTTATTTTCTCGTCTTGTTCTCAGTTTTGTGTGAACTTTGGCATGGCGTTTCTTTTCATCGGAACGAGCAAATTTCCGTCCGCACGTGTCACAAGAGAAAGGTTTTTCTCCGGTGTGAGTGCGGACGTGAGTGGTGAGGTGATCTGAACGTGAGAAACTTCTCATGCAAATTCTGCATTGGAACGGTTTCTGACCTGTATGAATTCGAATGTGACGTGTCAACTCATCTGACCTACTGAAACGTCTGTCACAGCCTTCAACTGGACAAGCGTATGGTCTTTCGTGAACGGGAGTTTTGCTAGGACGATTGGGGTATCGTCTTGGTTTAACTGGAACCAAGCGGAGAGGTCCGGCCTGTTGAGAAAACTCAGGTAAGACAACTTCGGACTGACAACCAACAAAAGAGGAGACCTCTCAGCACACGTTCATCATTTATAACATTTTTCTATTCTATAAAATGTCATAGTGTGATTTGCTCTACGCGTGAAATCTACTGTCTCTACTCTACCGCATTCCCAAACTGCAGTTCTAATGCTATTCCGTAAAAGTGTTAGTCAACTTTACTACTTTCTATAGGGCTACTTCTAAGGGAGATTCTTCAATCTACTTTCTTTCTTCAAGAAATTCTAACATGCTACTGAGGAGGGGACGGCTACGGGTACTGTGAGTGACTGCACTTAGTAGGTAAGTATCTCCACGGGTTTTAGTGTTAAATTTCTGCCGTTAAATTTTATTGCTTCGATCCGTTTGGGATTAGTTTCCTCGGTGTAGTAGTATTTGGTTGTACAGCCACTCAGATGTATGCTTTCACTAACAAAATGACGCATGCAGTCTACGTACTAATATTAGAAGCCAATTCATTTCAATGGAACAATTAAAACAATAGCTCACCTGGGAGAGAATCTCATGCCCTTTTGAGGTACTTGGATTGTACTCAGCCAAACCAACGGGAGCTTGAGCAGAACTGTCTTGAGGATTTGAAGTTTCCACTGACGGAGGACCACCCGTGCAAAAATCAGTAAACGGCTCTTGTTTAGGGATAACCAATTGTTCTTGACTTGTTTGCTGCTCAAAGTCGGGAGTAGCCCAAGGATGATATTTCTGCTGCTGCTGTTGTTGCTGTTGTTGTTGTTGCTGCTGTTGCTGCTGGGTTTGTTGTTGGCGAAAAGGATCATCAGACAGAGATATGCATGGATCAAAAGCTGAGAAATCTGTTTGAGGTGCACCAAACTGATTAGCTCCGGGACTCTGAGTGTCGGGTGAAAACGAAAGTTGCTGCTGTGTTTGTGTTGGCGTTAAAATGCCAAAGAGTGGAGCATAGAAAGTGCGATCAGGCGATGGCAATATCCAATTGATCCCAGACGTAGGAGATCCTGATTGTGGTAATGGAGTATTGAGTGAAGATTGCTGAGATACGGTGGGCATCGTCACACGCAATCTGTGCTGTGGTGCTTGTTGTTGTTGGTGGTGATGATGTTGTTGGGATTGCTGAGATTCATCAATTGACTGGTGATGGGATGGGTGAGACGGAAACATCTTTGGACTGTGCTGGGGACTCAGGTCCGGGGTCGAGCTCACCGATGACAACGTAAGTTCCGAATCTAAAGATCCTAATAAAGACCAAGTCCATTTTTACGGTTTATTCAGACATTAGATTCATCGAGTTGATTATCTCATGCCATTACTACAAGCAATACTATTATAGCACTTGTCTCACGCGAACATCATAATATAGCCATAGCCAGAATATTTATCAACACATAATGAGCAAGTGATAGATGGTTTTTACTGCATGGTTTACTACGAGACGAAGGAACGTGAGGAAAGCCAGCAAATAAAGGAATAAAAAGAACATGTTTTTCCTCCTACTCTGTTTACAAGCCAGACGAACCAGATAGGACAATCTGATGATGTATCTTGCAGTGTAATAGTGAAATAATGATATGTGAGCAGGTAATTTTGGAGTGCTCAGGCCTCTTGTTTATAGTTGATAGGGATGATGATGCGGTCATCAAAATTGTTAGATCAAAAGTCTAAACATACTTTTGCATGCTTCCTGAATTTACATTGCAGAGTAGCTGCCGTCATAATATAAATATAAGTATACCGTATATAATGTATGCATATTACCCCATAGGTACATATAGCTATATCAAGAATGTTGTTACTCTTTACTCGCATACTTCATACTTAGTATGCATAATATCGATATTTTTACACATACTGTGTGTGTATGCATTGTGTTGTGTATATGAATACATAATATGAGATTTTGAGTAGTCATTCCTTATCAGATTGGCATGATTGAATCATCAGGTGGAGAAAAACAAGAAGCTGAGTGCGAGCAAAATACAAGAGAGCTATTTTAACAATAAGATGTACAGGGGAACTGCTTTAGATATATGTATAAGCCTTCCCTACCCTTTCAGCCCAACCCGATGGCTCTACCATGTGAATATATACGCACTAGACTTCTATGCTGTGACTTGTTAGTAAGCACAAGTTAATGTGAATACAAATAACGTAAACGTAACATTACACAGCACAATAGGTACACGTAATATCAATGCAGTGATACGAACTACAAAACTGGATGTGCCAAATGTATATAAAATATACAATTGTTGTATACGTTCTTGCTATGTCTATGTGAGTCTGGAGTTTGCATGCCTTTGCTTGGTTTTGCCTTCCTAAATTCTGCAAGCTGCTTTTCTATCTGCATATCCTTACTTTACTCTTAACCAGTGCCAGTAGGCACTTCCATGTATACGGCTCTCTGAGTCTACAGTCGACGTGTAGGTAGCTGAGTGAGACTCTGACTCTAAAGTGTGTTCAGTCTCCACTCTCCTGCTCTTGTACACAGGAACTTTGACTTGAGTAGAACTCTTTAGTGCTGAGGTATATAGTTTTAACATACAACATCATCAGATACTACTCTCGTTGTATTCATTCGAATTTCCAGCATACTTGCATGTTATAGAGGGAACACTACACCCACTCCTTTTCGGAATGAGACATTCATGAAAATAGCTGGCCCATAGAGCCATAATATTTTTCTTCATTTCATGACTTACGCTTAAAAGCCTATTAAAGAATACGACGTCGTCGAAAATCTTGTCATCTTGATTCTCAGAGTTTCATGTCATGTTAAAATTATTGGATTTTGATTTGTAACATATTTAGGTACCTATACA
This sequence comes from Pogonognathellus flavescens, assembly GCA_019776165.1. NCBI lineage: Eukaryota > Metazoa > Arthropoda > Collembola > Entomobryomorpha > Tomoceridae > Pogonognathellus > Pogonognathellus flavescens. The sequence continues at coordinate 46,128 of JABASD010000264.1, read as the reverse complement.
CATGTACACGTAGATAAAAAACGTGTATACAATATATATGTACATATAATAATACTATTGTCAGCCATAAAGGTAAATATAAGTAATCTATCTGTGAACTTGTGTATCGAATGACGACATAGCCATTACATTATTACATAGGCACAGGTGGACGCGTAATATACTTAATATATCCAGAGTGAATAATAGAGTCCTATGAAAAAGTCTGTATAAAAAATTCTGTGTTTAGCTTGCATTTGAGTAGACACACATACCTAGATACACACACACGATTACTTTCCTTTTCTATCCTACTTGGTTAATTCCATATCAGTAGTATTGAATGGGCGAAAACCAAACATGCACATATGCACCGTATAGTGTGTAGGTGTGTGTACACAAAACAAACTGTCGTTCCTGCTACTGTATATGCATTTGTATCGTATGAACACGTACGTGATTGCTGAATGATTACTTGTAAATCCACAATCTACTAGTCCAATAATTTAATGATGTATACCAATTGTGTAAGTAATAAAAATTGATATTGCGAGCCACGCTACATAACTGTGATAGATTGGCAATATTATTAAATTCTAGAGTGATTGATAGATTGACGTGACGGCTGACCCCTTCCCTTTAAAGGTTACTGGATTGGTTAGAAGCGATTAATGTGTGACACTGAACTAACCGGGCTAAATGGGAGAGAAGCGTAATGTTGTAATAATATTATCTGTATAACCGAGTCAGCCAATTTAAACGAGTACCTAGTGTGAGAGATTTTGCTCCTCTCTATTGTTTAGTTCTGACAAACATAAGAGGATATTATTATTAGTATTGTGATCTGCATTCATGTTGTAATGGGCTCTGACATCTAATCAGTATAATGTATGTAGACAGAATAAAACTTTGCTTGCAACTCACTCAGTTCTGTCTCTCTCTCTCTCGTTTTGCTCTTCTGTGTTCCTCTGATTCATCACTGAGTCTGAATCTAATGCAATGCATTACAACTACAACTACAACTACCGTCTACTATAATCCTTTGAAGTTGTAGGCAAGTCAAGTACCCTGCTACGTCCTATGTTATGTATAATAGTACTTAAGTGGCTAAGTCTTATTATTTTCAATTGAGAAAACACGCCGGTGCAGATTGGAATTAGTTGGACAACTCCATGAATGCTATTAATGCAAAAACCCCGTCAGACCAATACCCCCGCCCAGGTTTGTGCTCAAACATGGAAATACAATGACACGATTTCAACACAGAATTTTCCTGTGTAATAATTGAATTTTATACGTACAACAAATCATCTACAATCTTGACTAGACTGCGAAGGTAGAGAAGGTCCCTCAGGCTAAAAGGAGTTCCACTGCTTGTTCCTGAACAACCTTACGATTTAAAAGTAGTTTAATTTGTGACCTTTCAGACTCTCCATATGAAAACTGAAATGTATCTTTGCTTCGTAATTCACTAAATTTTACATTAATTTTTAGCACACCAGATTCACATTTCGAGAAATTTCATATTGCTTTTTTGTGTCAAAGTTAAACGGTTTTTAATTCTATCAGAGTAATCACACATCACATTACTATGAATTACAATTCATTACCTACTACAGCCGCAGTGCTGCAGGTACACGGTTGTATCATATTAGGACATTTCCTCAGCACTAGTCTTCCACCAATTAAGTACTACTATATGATCGGCGGCTGTTTTACAATTATGGATGCAAATCTTTTTAATTTACTTTCAGTTTGCTCAAAAATTATTCCCCAAAAAGGCAAATTTTAATTACAGCAATTACAGTCCTCATAAATGAATCATGATCCTTATTAAATGGGTTTTATTTCAATGCCGATGTATTTCATAAAATACTGACGATGAAAGTTCTCATCAAGTGTTGGCTGACAAGTAGTTACATCATGTATACGTAACTACTTGTTGGTTATTTGCAAATAATATTTTTTATTGCTTATTAAAATCTCTTTTTGTTGTTTAAATTGGTTTACTCTAAATGGATCTAACCTGTACATAAAATGATTTTCAAATTTTCATTTGAATATTATTTCGTATGCAGTGACATGAGAGTTGGACAGAATCTGTCGGGTTGCATGGACGGGGAATCAAAACGATCGGGGCAATTGAATGCTTCTGTACTAACCCGAACCCGAAGAGAACTGAGCAAATCTGTTTTACCGTTAAGTTGGCGTTAGTGAAGCAGGTCTAAGCTTCCCGACTGTGTACCTATAGACACATTGTAACTACATGCAGCACCTAAAGACATGAGCTCATAATGTAGTTGCATTCACTTTCGTGTACGATATGTCACGTTAAGCGGAGTTCTACGCTAAGTCTGAGTAATACGAGCAATAGTAATACTCTAATACTAGCCATGATCCTGACATTATTATCCTTGTGCAGTGATACTGCTATTAATCATGCAGCAGCATGTGGTTGCGTGTAGATAATAGAATTATGCAGTAGTTCTCTTGTATTGAATTTTATGTACAAGCACATTTATGAATTTTCGTGTGTGTGCGCAAATGAAAAAACCGGAAATGCATAGAGAAGGGAAAGCTAAGTAAGAAAATAGACAGAGACAGAAATAGGGAGATAACTAGAGCAGGAAAAGTTCGAGGAATTAAAAAAATGTCAACTCACCGATAGGAGGGGGATCCAGGAGAGGCACAGATGTGCCAAAAAATCCTGAACCGTCAGCGGCCGTAACGGGCGTGTTGAGACTGTCTTCTATGTTGCCGAACTTTTCGGCTGCAATTAAGACTTTGGTCAAAGGTTTTTCAAAGGAAGAAATATCTGAAGACAAGTTTGGTGGACTGTTGGAATCGTGGAAGGGTGAGGAGGGGGGAGTGGTTGCAATGGGTGGGGAGAAACAAAGGAGGCTTAGTGACACAGTGGGCAGAACCCGGGCTTTCTTTTTCTCTGGCACGTCCGGGTTAGTTCCCGGGCTTGGGAAGTGACACAATGTCAACACGGGGTCTTCGATCATTCTCATCTCGGTGAACGTCTCCTCCTCGGTTCTTGATGACGACTCCGACTCTGCTGCGGACAGAGAAAAGGCCACTTCAACCGGAGTCACCGGTGAACCTTGCGATGACAATGGCTGATCCACAATTTAACTACTGCCACAGAAATGTCCCTCTCAAATGGCCCCTACTTTCCTGACGCTGTGCTGTGCTTAACTTTCTTTGATTGTGTTTCAATGGTATGTGAATTGTGGCTTAAGCTAGATCTACCTGAGTGTAGGCAAATGTCTGTGTTCAATTTAACTTAAGTGCGACAGGATTAAATTCTTACTTCTTTAAACGCTCTACTTCCGTAAACATAAAATCTCTCGTGTGCTCTGCTGCCAGAAGACAATGACAATAAAATAAATGGCTGTAGTCGTAGTAGACGAAGTGCCTTTGGTAATACCAAGAAAGAGTCGAGTTGAGATTGAGTGGCGTGTGTGTTCAGTTAACTTATTTATTAGAACTCAGATGAGTGTTATAATGTTATTATTAGGTATCCGCAGCACGAACTCGAATGCGTTGCAACAGGAACAGGAGCTGTATAATATGAATTGTACTACGCGAAGAATATTTTGTGGAGAGAATGTTAAAGTGTGGAAACGTAGAATGAGATGATGCGTGTTGCTTTTACGTTACTTATATAATGTTGTTATGTACGTGTGCGGTTTAGCCGTAGCCTATGGCAGTGGCAGTTAGTAGAAGTCGGTGAGAGAAAAACTGGCACAGAGTCTAACTGGGGAAATGTGAGTATAGCTACAGAAGAAAAGATCAATTTGGGTCTCAACAGCTCTCAATGAAATTTTTCTTCACTCTTTGCTCTGGTGTTGTAGCAAACTGGATGTAAACAAAGAAAAGGAGAATAGAATGGTTTCTGTGAAGTTTGAACTTCAAAGTATGAAGTATGGACCGTGTGGGTTGAGTAAGTTGAGTCGGTTTGTGTACAGAGCAAACTTCAGAGTGACAAGGAGATATTAGTTGTCTCTGTCTATGGAATATTGCGAGCAGTAAGTAGTAAAAGTATAAAGTAGTAGTAAGAACGACGACGAGAACGACGACAAGTGTTTCGTTTCGCAAAAGTGCTTTTAGTAGCAACAGTGCACTAAGAGCATTGTCAGATTGTCACAAACGAAATAAGTACTTGCTTACATGGAAATGTGTTCTAGCAGATTGATACAAGTATTTGTTTTGCTAACGGTGGAAATAGAAACGAATAATTTGATTTAATTAAGAACTAATGTAGTACGACAACTCAGATACAAAAACGCTGTGAAGAGTGTTACTTGTGTTAGAGATATTCGTATGAATTTCCTTATTTCATACAAGTGTGTATTGCGTATCGAGCGAAGATGGCAATGGCAATGGTACAGAGCGACGATATTATGGTAAACGGTGCAGTGCACGTAATGCACTTGGAGAATGCTGCAGTAAGAATGCTTTCAGTTTTGTTTGTATTCCAAGTAGAAGCGAACCAGAGCTACTCGAAGATATCCGAAGATGTTCTGCAACTCATGGCTTGCTCCAGACTGAATGAGTCAACGCAAGAACCTCCCAGATAAATTTTATGAATGAACTCACCTTGTAGCGTTACAACCCTTTCCCCCAGACTTTGGGGGTTATGACGTCAACGGGTACGAGAAAGAATGACGTCTTCAATACTCCATGTGCTAGTACATGCCATGTGCTCCCGCAGGAGTCCGGTCGATATCTGCCCGGTCCGGGCTCCACTCAGAAATCGACTTTACTCCACACAATGCATTTTACATACAACGACTTCTAAATTGTACAAACCTCCTACAACTGCACTGTATGGCACGCTCGTCTTTTTCAGTTAGGTTAGATCATGACACACACACACTCGTTCTCACAACACACTCGCTCTGGTTCCTTCTTCTTCTCAAGTCTTGTGCCTTCATTCGCATGTTCACAACTATATAGGACTGTTCTTCTGAACTTGTGGTTTGCTCTTGTGATGTGACTGTAGGCATCATCTCTCTCCTATGCCTTCCGTTCTTCTACATGCATGCATTACCTTGGCCACCTAGCATTGAACATCTATCAAGACAAACTATCATCTCTACTCAAATCTCCTTTACACTAACCGGCTGCCTCTTCTGTCTACTTACAGATACGCGGTGCCAGATACTACGTGTACGTCCACGACGTAACTCCATACGACCCCTTGTGCCCACACACTTTTCGCTATATCATAAAATCACGTAAATGTATACAAGTATCTCTTCATCACACTCGCACACACAACACTACGCACCAACAAACCAGAAAATGAAACCACTCGGCCTATAACTATATCTTTATTCGAGCAGCACCATTATCATCGTTTTCATCATCATCCCATCACTCAGTCCCTTGTCTACACTTACTAATACGCTTTACTACTATCCCTATAAACTATCACAAATCCATTCAAGTCGTAGCACCTCTGCTTTACGCTTTGCACAGTATCAAGTATCCCACTATGTCTTATACTCTTCCTCTAACACAGGTAGAGCATTGTATACATTGGAAACTTTTTAATTTCCATATCAGTGTGCAATTCCCTAAGTATACAATAAATATGTACAGAACGTGGAGTATGCGTACCTACCTACGCTCTTTGAGCTCCTGCTCACGGTTATCGCCTGCTGACAAGCCGCTTGACAATCTCATAATATAATGTCATCGCATCACCATTAGGCAATATACACAAGTACCGTAGTCGTATATAACAAGCTACACACGGCAAACACACAATCAACGAACCATGTGCACACGATAAAAAACCGTTCCGTATTCAGTCCTATATAGTCAGACCTATAGACATTACTTATTATTATGCAAGTAGGGATTCGTAGTATTACGCCCAAACCTCGCACTACACTTTAAAGTGTTCTTCTTACCTCTTCCAGAAACTCAACTGCATTTTATATACTTATAGACTAATACCTACTTATCTACCCGTTTCCACTTAGTCTACTTAACTTCCAGGTTGCATATTTCCTTTCTTTCATTCATTCTCTCAATGCAGTTCACATTAGAACATTTTTCACTATGATTTTCAGGGATTAGGAAGAATTCCAGAAACAGACTTTCAGAGGACGATTCCTATGTGAGTACTGTTAGCAAGAAAAAGGTGAATGTATTCATGAAATGATTTCATCTTGTGTAATAGCTTCATTGTCTATATAAACTGATGGGTTTGGTCAGGATTTGTCAAGAAGCACCTTCAATAATAAATACATGTATATTTAAGGTGTGTGAATCTGCAACCTTAAGTACTTAGTCATGAAAATTGACTCTGATTCATATTTTATACTTGTACCTTACCTTCTCTAAGGATTAGGTAAACAGAGAAAGCGATAGACAATCACCAGTTATTTATGAATCATGCTATCTGCAAATGTGAAAGTACAGTAGCCAAGTGCAGATGTAACCACATTGCGTAGTACATGCAGCAAAAGTCAACGAAGAAAGCACACATGTAGGGAAAAATAAGTATTACTAAATATTCTGCATCTTATACATGTATTAAGAGATTAAACGTGAATTTTTAATACTAGAATAACGGAATATCTTTAATAATGATAACAGAAGGGATGAATTACATATCTGGATTTGCTCCCACTTGTCTGAGGATTAGCAAAGTTTCACATCAGAGTAGAGATTTGAAAGATTTGATTTTGCAAAAACTGGAAGCACGTCATGCATTAACAGTAATTTTCGTAGGAGGTGGATAAAACCATATTGCATAGAAATGGAAAGCCTATCCTCCAGCGCGTATTAAACTTGATTCTGGAAACAGGGAATTAGTAAGAATTACCACATACGTGTGCAAGTTCAGTAGGACGTAACGGTGTTTTTCTTTATATTGGTCCATTCAATCAGGACTGAAGCCAAGGAAGTACATTAACGAAGGCGTCATCACAATACAATTGTCAGCCCACTGTTTTATTGTTAAACTTATAACTCAATAGGAAACGAATAGAAAACTTCGATTTCAACTTGACATTGGATGGAAGATTTAGAAATGCGTTTGAAAGAAAAGCAAAGTATGGAAATTCCTATTTCCTGAGAAACTACTAATAATAACCTCACACATAAAATAGTAAATGATTTTAGATTAGATACGGCTTCCGAAAAATGATTTACGTCTTTGCACATTTCATTTGTGTCCGTTTAGCAGACTATTTGACGTTCGCGATTACACACACAATTTATTTGTATGTCAATAATGTACGTATGACGGTTGTGTTGAGTGTTTAGTCGCCTGTTGGCGTCTAAATTAGGAAGTGACAGGAGTTCAAGGAAAACCCCCCTGAGCGCATATGATGGAAGCGTCAGGCAAAGTATGCTCGGTGAGCACTTGCAATTAGCACCTGTATATCACAATGGCATTTAGATACGTATTATTGTTCGCAAACTTTATGTTTCTATTCTTGGCATGTTTATTTATGAAAAGCTACTTGTGAAATCATATAAGCTCCCTACTATTCTTCTATATCCACCTTGCTAATGCTACAAATGCAACAATATTTTTAGCACTTACTCACACAATTAAAAAATGTAATACTTTTAGCAAAGTCAGTAAAAGCGACAGAAGGTGGAGTCAAGTCTAATATATTTATAATAAAGATGTGACGTAGCAATAGTGGCAAATCCTCATATAAAACTGCATGTACCTATACACGTTAGTTGACTGCTGCACATGAAAAATATTGGCTCGATTGATTATGGATTGAAAAGATGTGGATTGTGAATTGAATACATAGCAAGTAGAGAGATTGGGAGAAACGAATTAAATCAGTAAATATATTTAGACGATCGTCAATAAGAACATGAGACACAAAGTGCTATTTTTGATACAGAGCAATATTATTAGTATCAGAAGTGGTGGAGTGGAGCTCCACTCTTACTCACCACTATATGATGACTCTGACATACAGAGCTTAAGCAAATAAGTGCGGAGAGTGCACAGTGAAGCAGTTCATGATTCTTGGCACCCTCGAATGACAAATCATAATACTATAGAGAAAGACAAAGATACAGCATCTCTCTAGTCCAGGAATACTGCTCGACTCTACTAATAGGACTACTACGGTAGGTATATGCACACAGCTACTACTACCAGTCGTAGTAGTAGTAAAATACAACAGACTTGATGAGATTAGTCCTTCACCAAAATAACTGGAGTTTTTAGTCACGTCATCTCAGAGCTGAAGGATCTTATCGCAGAGTCATATAATAAAGTAGCAAAGCCAAGTAAAGTTAACGAAAAGTAAATGAAAGAATATCAATAGTGAACAGGAGAATGAAGTTAAAAGAGTGAGCTGTTGAACAAAAAACTCAGTTTTTGTTGTTGGTGAGAGAGAGAGAGAGAGAGAAGTTAAAGTGTCGTTTAGGACACAGCATAAAGCTTCGGGAGAGTGAGAGAAATGTCACCCACAACATTAACGCAGTGTACAGCCCAACACAGAACAAACACTACCTCATACAATTCCATACATTAATTCAGGCTCTACTAACAGAATAGCAGTTGCAGCTTGCAGCAGTCGCAGTTTTGCTCACACACAAACAAACTCCATACAGTAAAAGATGGAGTGGAGTCTGCGAGTGCCTTTTCAGTGGAGACACACACAATCGCAATCACAATGCTGTCTTATAATTTAAATAAATACTAATTCTTCTTTTTGTACAGCAGTTCTACTTATAAGCGCATTTATAATCAAGTGGCAATGGTTTTGGCAAGAGATGAGTTGAGCCTCAATTATTATACTTGCACATGTTGGACAGTCCTAGTAGTCAATCTCATTCATTTGGAAATGAGGACCCATCCCAATCAACCCATGGAGCCACAAAATGATGCAGTATAAATGCAAATCTAAACAGAATGACCAGAAGCACACAACAAAGGACAAACCCTCTTCTTCTTCTACTTCTTCCACTACTTCACTCCAAGACGTAAATAACAAAACCATAGCAGCCTTTACTTATTTCTATCTTTTTACTGTAAACGTCTCTCATTTAAAAATCTCCTTGCTCTCTCTCGCTCCTCATGTGTATAAATATTCTCGAAATTATTTTTGAGTAAATAAAAATGTGTTGGATTGGTGGAAAAAAATCATCAATGATTTGAAGAAAAAGGTGGCACAACTCTGCAGCAAGTGTGTTGTTGGGTCGTCTCATCTCATCTCATTCCAGTCTGCCTTGTACAGGCGTTCCATTGCAATTGCACTATGATATTATTGTAGCTGTGAGTATGAGTACAAGTATAGGTACCTAGTAACTTCTCCGTAAGTATCTCTACTAATAAGATTCAGTTTTGTATTTAGATTGGACATAATAATGTGCTACACCTTTAGCTATCTGACACGAGGATCACCATAACATTTCTCTTGCCTTCTTAGTGTACCTCTCTAAGAAGTAAGTCTAAGCACATGTATGTATGTACACATCAAACAATAATAATATAAGGTATACAGGAACAAAGTTAAACGAAGAATAAAGTGGAGTACCTATACAGCAAGAATAAGAATAAGGTAGTAGTAGTGGGGCTACGTGTGTTGTGTTCGTCTTTACAACATTGGATCCTACATATACAGCTAGAAGTAGATAGGGTGAATAGGTGACGAAAAAACTAGGTAAAAAAGCATAAATAATTTTTTACAAGTGTAATTGTTTTTAGGCAAGTTGTTCTTGAACTTAGCCATATAAGGCAGGACGACAAGTACCGGAGTTTGCCGAGTGAGTTACGTCAGCTCTGCGAATAAATCCGAGACACGAAACACGAACTTGGCCGAATATAGACGAGTAGGTCGTAGGTAAGGCAAAGTAGCAGAGATTCTGTGCCTTCTTCATCTTCACATATTCTACACATACACACACATACACAAACATACAAGACGTGTATTGCTCGTACATCTTTAACTTACACTACTCATACTCGCTTCATCCAACAAATAACAACCTAACTCTATCTGTATACAAAATACACACAAGAATACACATTGCATACCACGAATGATATATTTGTACATACAGCCGTATATTCTTCTAGAAGTCGTAGTAGTCGTAGTAGTAGTAGTAGTAGGAAATACCTAAAAGATCTTCTTTGGGTTGTTCTCGTATACAAAACATCACGTAATGCATACTTCATGTGTACTTGAACCAGTACTACAGTACAGTACAGACCCTGGTTGTATGAATGTATTGTAGGTCCTGCTCTGTGTGTTGGTATTGCATTGGTCGCAGTACTTTTTGTGTGTCGTACGCAAAGAGTTGCTGCTGCTGAGGCTGTGCAGCCAAAGTAAAGGAAGAGGAGCCTATTAGAGACATTTGAGACATACCTACAATATATTCAGAGTGAGTTGTACGTAATATTACGTTGGACCTACTCACATCACATCAGAGTCACAGAACAGAGACAGAAACCCCTTCAGTTTAATTTGCATCCCACTTCATCTTCAGCATCTCTCTTACTAAGGTATTCTTACTCATACAATCATTCAACTAAAGACGCTCGCTCCAGTCGAATCATCACACAATCATCATCATCATCGCAGAGCATCGTTGTCGTTCGTGTGTGTGCTCTGTGTATTGTAGTTAGTAGTAGTAGTAGTAGTTGTGGTGGTGGTGGTGGTAGTAGTAGTTGTAGTAGTAGTAGTCGTAACTGGTAAAGTAAGTATTCCGTATTTCGATACACACACCGAGCTTAGCACAGCTACTCTGAAGAAGAACATGGCAGAGCAGTCAAAGATTCACATTCCATCAAAGATTCTGTTTCTGACTGAACTTCTGAAAGCTGCTCACTATTTCTAGTGGAGTCCTTTATGTGTTGCTTCCTTAACAACATCACGTCTAACTTGAATGATTTTAAATTGTTTGCTAATGTATCCAACTCGTCTTCCTTTTACTGTTTCCCAGTATGTGCTTCTTATTGTCAATCTGGATTCATTCTTACACCCTCATACCCACAGAGTAGAATTTGGACAACATACTCATTTACTATATTCTGCCCACTATCTTCCTTATTACAAACAGACTAGATTATGTCAACCAATTTCGTAGCCGAAACTGACAGCAATTCCTGTCTCTCTTTATGACTTATTCCAAGATCAATTTCATGGCTTGATTTACAGAGGCTTCAGCTTCTAACAACCATCCGGGTGTTTACAGAGTTTCTCAATTACAGAATTAAAGCATCTATCTCCCCCGCTTGCAAATTAATGCGTAAATATGATGTAGCGTTATAATCTGATTTATGCTGGGTTGAAATGTGTATTCGGTACATACGTATGAATTAAATCACGCCTAACCATGACATTTAAACATATAGGTACCCTATTACTTTGTCTACTGTAAACCCGAAAATTTAATTTGCACACGCCTTTGTAGACTTGAGAATGCGTTTAATTAGAGTAGGATACAAACTTATTAAATTATAATTCTTGTTTGCAAAATCCTGCGACGGCAGTGACAGAAATTGTTCTCATTATGACCATTTGGTCCTGTCATGTCGAGATGTTGGATAAGCTATCTGTAGTAAGTCACTTTGTAAGCTGTGGGAAACAGAAATTTAAATTTAGGTGACTAATTCGGAAGTCAGGCTGAGACTTAATCATAATTACATACATGACACAAAGCCTTTAATCATTAAGACGCGTTTTGAATTGGTGTGCAAATGATATTTACACAGACAATATCATAGGCCATTAAAATGTAAACACAAGATCAATTTTACAATTTGATTACTTTAAATATGACTTGGATTTACTACGACACGTAAACGTAACAGTCCCTCACACCTAACCACTTTACTGTGGACTGTGGTTGATTGGTCTCTTTTGTAATTAAGAAGCATATGGTGTTCTACAATAAACTACAAGTGGTAATTAGAGACAAATTGTACTAAAGATAACATTATTATGCACCAGGTGTCTTTATTATGTAAACACGCGAAACATGAGACATCGGATTGTGAAGAAAAACAAATAATACAGAAACTGCATAGTAAAAAGTGCAGCAATACAATGAATGCTACACTCGTCTTTAAGTTATTCACTAAATTGTTTCTTAATCCCAATCTGAGAAAACAGAATGCAATGTAAACAACCGTCGAGAGAGAACTCCGTGATATCCATTCATCGTGGTCGGTCACATATGCACTCACAAATGAAAAGAGAAGAAAATGCTGCCTGAAGACACGCTCAATTATAAAAGTATACCCACAATATAAATATAACATACAGAATTCCCTATCACATTTTGTATTCCTATCGTGTACAGACTACAGACAAGTATTTTAGAATTACTTTAAAAAACCTTCCCAACGCTAGATTTTGTTTTGTAGCGTAACTGAAATTGTGTTGAGTGAGAAAAGCTGCATATTGGTTTCGGTACTCCATTCAGTATCAACTTTCTTTTTATCCTCATGAGACTTGAGAAAAATAGTTGTGGAATACAGCTGCATTGATATTCTTTAAAATATCGTTTGATACTATTATCCATTCCAAGTATAGGTACATTGAATGATAAAAACTTCTAACAGAATGTCTACCGCTTTATAAGACAATCTGACATAGTATTATTAGTTGATATATTATTCAGATCTATGCATACAGGTGCATTTAAAAAATGTATTTTGCAGTTAAATGTGCCAATATAGCATATAAACTCTAGTTAACATTTACATATTAATTCGTCAACAAAATATTCACAACATCTAACAAAATTGTAGTGCCATTGAAAACGTGATATTGTTGTATTACTTTTTATTTTTTATTTCAATATCTCTCATTTGAGTATATCCGTTTTATGCAAAACTACATGCAATACACGTACACAAACACAAATAAAATGAAATTCATTTTCATTAAATAGTATACACCACACAATTGAGCGCTGCTAGATTTTCAAAGTTTTTCATTGTACGTGTGTTTGTACAATAATACCTATAAAAGGAATGTATTATGACTGCTCTACAAATTACAATAAACTTGTGCAAAACCATGTTGTAAATAATTATCGTAATTTCGTACTATTTAAAACAGCGAAACTTAAGAACTGTTAAAGGATATGAGTAATTAATTTTCGCGATGTTTTGGACTGTGGAATTCAATTGTGTGTCTCATCTAAAGATTGTGTTAATTAAACAAGGGACTTTGACTTGCTTTATAACTTACAAATTAATTTATTAAGGTCGGTAAAGAATTAAAAAATTAATATCATCCTCGTATTAAGAGACCGTTAATTTTTGTACATTTGGATACCTTAAAAAATTGCAACTTTCAAGAATCGAAAGCAAGAAGGTTTATAAAATAACCTGCAATTATAAATTAAACTGATAATTTTAGGATTTACTTATATAGAGAAAAAAAAAGCTGAATGCCGCAATAAAATTAGTTTTGCCACAAGTAATTGTTTATCATCTTTAAAAAATCATATAATGAAAGTGTCTATCTCTCGTACTATCTGTACTACAAAATAAAATTTGTACTGTAAATCGTATTTCAATAGTAGTACAACATCTGCCAAGTTATTATCTACAACCGTTCTATTGAGTTATCGTGCATAATGACAGACACATAGACACATCGACATAGTGTTCCCTTACCACCATTTTACAATAATTAATTACTGCCCTTTTTGCTGTTTTGATTACCATTACTGAACTTCTACAAGAATCAAGAATCAGATTGATTTCATGTGAATTATAATACCAGACGGTAAACCATCTGTCAATGCAAAAAGACAGTTTTCCAATTACAAGCACCGAGAGAATGCTACCATAAAGTAAAGGTTCTACTCCCCAATACAAAGCAAAATCCTAGTTGTCAGTCACTACATATGCAAAAAATATAGCAATAAATGATGGAGAACATTGTAAAGTTTGCTAGTACAGCAATTAAATTGGAAAACAGGCATTTATTTGTAACACAACTTCATTGATTAAGGTTGCAAAATAAAAACATAAAAGAATTGCGCGAATTACTTGTAGTACAAGAGACATGCCTTACTTTGCTATTAGTAAAAATAGTTAATTCACAATCAATGCAGCGGATGCACTTAGCAGTCCGTTTAGGCCGTAGTAGCCATAGATCATTGCATCCCACATTACAAGCCTTACTATAGTAGTCGAATTGTACTGCATAAAAACTAAATCTTAAACCCACGCTGTACGCACGTCTCTGTTTGGATAATTTTCTACTGCACCACATCCCCACACACAACGCAGAAAAGGAATGTCCATTTTATATTGTGGTATCTGGTGGGTGTCAATAGGGACATCCATTTGAACTACATTTTTCGGCATAATAATACTCGTGGGCTGTACTTATGTATATATTTACATATAGTAACAATGAAAAACAATGTCAGCAACAGATAATGGAATTTGTAACGGATACTCTTAGTTAAATTACTTTTGTTCTTAATTTTTGGTGACTTCATCACCCATTATTGATTAACTAGTGGAAATCGTCAGCTTTCCTGCTGTACATGTACGTGCTGTTCTAATTATTTAGATTCTATTACAAATAATTATCAATCACATCAAGTACCTACCTTAAAGAAAATCCCAACTTGAGGCCTATGTGGAACATCCTACACTTCCATCACCTACTGAAACATAATTACCTACCAATATACTACTGCCACAACATAATCATGATAATACTAAAACACACAAAATGGAGTGGTGAAAACTTAAATAAAACCATCAACTATCAACTGAACATCAACCATGAACATGAGACGAAAAGATAATCAACAAGTTAATAAGAATTCAATACTTTACACATTAACCAACTGCACTTACTTCTTAGATAAATTTTCACAAAATATACCTACTGTTTTTCATGTCTTTATTAGGTCAACTAAATCCAAATAGTTTTCAAGTGTGGACTGTCTTTATAAAATATTTTCTGGCCAAGAGATTGCAATTAATGAGACAGTATGTAAGAACCTCAACGTGGTAAGATCATTTTTTTAAGGACGATGCCAGATGAAGACAAGGGAAGTACTTTTGGATTTCTCTTTACTTATTGACATTTTCTGTTTACTAAAAGTTAAATGTGTAACCAAAATATGTAGCTGCTTGACAAAATTTCAAATCCTCGTAAGTCTACAACGATTTTTATTTGTGCTTTATGAAACTATTTATGAAATTGATGCCCGGTTTGCATACATAGGTAAAAGAATTTTGTAGTGAAAATATTATAGCAACGGTGGACTATAGCATGATAAGTTGCAATAACACGACGAACACTACTGTAATACATGAACTGTCAATAAATTCAATTAAAAGTTACCAACATGTGTATAAGTAACCTGTAGCTTTGTAGTATAAAAGTCATGAAATATATTTAATTTACCTTGTTCTATTCCCTGCAATTATGGCAGATGAAAAAGATTTTGGAAACTATAGAACTCATCCTAAATTGACTATTATTATCTCACAAAATCATTATACAAAAATGATTTTTCAGCAAAGAACGACCGAGAAAGTAAAGAAAGTTTGAATACAACCGACAAATTTTCCGCTTTCGACCGATAGCATGCACCGATACAGTAGAATAGATATTGCAATTTAATGAAAATATAAAGAAATACATCACATTAAATTAATCTATATGTGATTCAAAATAAAGAATTGTTTACATCTGCTAATCTTCTAAGAATATTTCAACTCTAAACTAAAATAGTTTCATTGTATACATTTCATTGTTTTTCATATCTTGGATACTTAATGCGCCAACGATTCCTTCTTGTCAACAATAACTTTGACACGGCAACATTACATGACAGCGACATGAACATGTCAACTGTCACTATGTTAGTATGCTTCGGTATAACTACATAAATTTAAAAACATCAATAGTCATTTCTCGAAATATTCAAACATTTTAGGTCTTCAAAATCAAACGTTGGCGGTTTTAACTTTCAAATATAAATATAATTGACAAAGTAGAGTGTTTAGAATCAAAAGTATTATTGAGGTTGTATTACCACTGTTATTACTCTAAAAGGTCATTAAGGAGACGGCCAATTGACTTAGACTGATGAGTCTTAGGATTGAGCCTTCCAATGGATCACTAGAATACTTGCGTATGAAGTTTGAAGCAATTATTGTCTCAAACAGTTGTTGACGTGCACCGATAGACAGACAAACAGACATACACACAGCCTATCCGCATAAATTATCTTGCGATACTTAATAATGAGTGACAATTCGGTTGTACTTTCAGTGTCCCTTATTCGAGTAGATGACTTTGCGTGCTTCATAGTACGTACCCATTGACATCATCTCAAAGATCTAAAGTCTTTGTTTAAAAGTCAATGCTTGTTAAAATCAGATTACCCGTGTATTCTGTTATAGCTCCTTATATTTACTATTATGACCTTTCATCTGCAGTTGGGAGAATTAAAATGCCCACCGATAGTATTACCGAGCAGGAATTTTGTAATGCATAGAAAAGTTTGTGATAGCACAGAACTGATATTTATAAAACTATAAGTAAATCCTTCGTATAAATCCAGGCCTACACAAACTCATGCTACACTAGTTGTTCTATCATCCACTATAAGAACGGAAAATAATTGCTTCTAGCTTTAATATCAGATTTGATGTAACGTTTCAAGATCAAAGAAAAGATTCGAAGTCAAAAGAAAGGGAATAAGTACAGATAAAAGGAGCTATTATTTTCACATCCACACAGAAACAGTAATGCTTCTCTTTAATTAAATTGTATCATCTTCATAATTACATAAAATCCTTGCACTCAAAAGGTATGCAGTATTTAATTTTGATAATAATTAATCGGGATTAAGTGATAAGATCATTAGTATGACTACTTTTTAACCTTTAAATTTCATCCATTTTTCCAGAAGAATGAATTAGGTGTACTGGCTAAGAACTGTGGCATATTATGTACTCAATTCTGCAACACTGCTGAAATTAAGGGAAAACACAATATCAAGCGGTAAAGTATTTTTCGCTAAGCGTAACTATTTATACAACGTAATAGGAATATATAAATCAATTCATTTGGCGCAGTGTTCTAGTTAAGTTCAGGGTGCCACCCCTTTATTATCAGTAAATTATTTAGAATTCTGGCTTTGCGGGAAAAAATCAGTGCATTTCGTCTACAGATCTTATAGCATTTGAAAAACCGTTAATACATAGACAGGTATTTATTTCGTACGCATCAAGGATCCGCAGGAAGATAGTTATTTTGTTACTCATTGCATTATTCTCTCATTCGCAACCTCACTCCGGTGTGTTTTGATGACGTTGCCAGCATAACTATCTACACTATGTATTTATAAGTAAACTTGTGGTATCACTGCACACCAAAATACATGAAGCTTTTATTAGAAGTATCCGACACACTAAATGAAAGAGATTTTATTTATTGTAGTGTGTATTATTGTATTAAAAAAGATATACATGTATTAAAGAGATTGTGTTATAATTATTTATTATTTTGTTTATTTTTACATACCTTGTTACATTTTACGTTATCACAAATATTTCAAAGGTACTCATTAGAGTAATTTGAATTATTTCTAAAATTGAAATACAAAACCATCTATTTTTTACATTGTATCGTTAAAATTTCTTTATGGATTTGTAAAATGTGTGTCTGTCTATTTTAAAGTTCCTGTTTAGAGGTTTAAAAGCACTTTGGTTCTTACACATTTGATTTTTGAAAAATTGTTAGTCGTCAAGGTAGTAATTATTATAAATGTCTTTAATTTTCAGTTTCCCTTAATATTGGAAATGGTTCATATTGTATTACCTACGCTATTTGATGCTGGTTGACTTGCAACTATTCAGCTTCTGAGAGACACTATGAACTCGTGTCAGAAAAAAGCGAACTTAGTTTTAATTTAGCTTTATATAAAACATCTTCCAACTTCGCTATGCTAAGATATAGCCGTGGCAAGCATACCTAATACCTTACAACACAGTAGTTAGAATATTGCACTACTGTACAGCAAGTTTACAAGTCTGCGTAAGTTCTAGTATGAGCTTAACAGGCGTATGACGTACCTAGTATTTTACACTGTAAGACAAAACAGAGGATTTTGTGTTTACCTATTTGGTGTAAGTGCTTCAATATATTTTCTACTTTTTGTGACCTGTATTCAACGTCTTAAGACGCAGACAAAACATTTAAGTGTCAAAAACTGAAGGGAACATTTTTCAGGGATATCCTAAAAATTTCTCCGAACGAAATTGGTCCAATGATGTCTCAGTTGCTAAAAATTTGCCATTCTGATATACGTAACCCTTGTAAACCCGATGAGTCGGGTACGTTCCTGAGTTGTAGTAAAAAACCATGTAGATGTAATACTAACGACTCATTCTCAAGGCAGGAACATACATTGGACTCACATTGGAGTAAAATCCGCGAACAGAATACTTTCATGTACATGACGACGTGTATGAAAATGTAGTCACTCACATACACACAACACAGGCGCCTTTCCAGAAATAGTTTTGCGAATCATCATGAGATATTTTTAGGAGTATTTCGCCCACCCAATATGGTTGCTATTTTTTGGTACTAAAATTAGTCGGCGTCTATTTTAAGATGGTGAATCGAAACACACGTGGATTTGATAAATCAAGGAAAAGGAATACTTTGCAATCTTAATACAGGCACTGCACACACAACCAAGAAGTGTGGATTGGATAAATGATACATTCAGACTCAATTTGTTTTAGACAAGTGATTATTACGAGACAGGTTGATAGGGAGCGTAAATAAGTTTCCTCGTGATTACAGTTTGTTCTGAAATGATTGAATTTCCATTAAAAGTCAATCAGACACAGACATTGCGTAAATATGTTTCAGATACCAATGCCACAAAATAAGTCATGATTTTTTAACAAATTTGCATTTAAATCGAGACATGTAAAAATTCGGCAATGTTTTTATTAAGTGTTGAATTTACTCTGGTGATTTGTATTGAAATACCTTGGAAATAGTATGTGGTAATTACGCTGGTATTTTATTGTAATGTCCTCATGAAATTTTGCAAAGCGGACAAACTTGCAGAAAATTCTAAAAATGCTTGGAATAATACACACACGTACATATAGGCATCGGTAACAATCCCATTTATGTAAATACTATTTATATCCCGGCACACGTATTTCTCGCGAGATTTTATGTTTACATGGCTAGACACCTATATAGATGCTCTTCTACTTGAACACATTAACAATTTGTAAGGTAAAGGGTAAGTAGTAATGCAGGAATTCAATTTGGAATTAGAAGCTGCACGCACATCACTACTATATATACTTACTGCCTTGGATGATGTATAGGATGCGACGGATTGAATGTTCAGTGTAAATAAAAAGAGGCAATCCAGAGTAAATGAGTACGGAGCTAACTAAGTGCATCATATCATCACAATGTAATTGTATCTTATCCTTAGCTTGTACTTCACATCTACTCATGAGACTCATAGAGACTCATAGTCACCTCACCAGTGACATGTATTTGGTGTTGCTATTTATTATGTAAATGTGTGTTGTGTATTTCGTGTAATGTATTTACATCTTTAGATGAATCTGTATCTTTGTATAGGACCATTGTGTGTTATATACAGATGAGACTGTGTAGCTATCTGGGTAGATCGGCAATACCTATTCTGTTCGGTTCTGTTTCTATACACACGGTTAAAAGTTTCAATGGCAGTGTAAAGTAAAGATCGCCTTGCTAGAGTTTAATTGGTTTAAATTGAAAGAATGGTGTGTAGGTACTCTGGCTGATTTAGAAGTATAAAAGAGAAGTAACTCAAGGGTGTGAGGTTAGTATACCTTTACTTTGTTTCCCTTTTTCTGAGTTTAATTTGAAATGCAATCTGTGTATACATACCTAAGCTGCATTCTTTAAGTAAATGGATGTTGAATGTAAACGTAATGTGAGAAAGACTGCTCACCTTTTGTTAGAACGTCTTCGCACGTTTGGTGACAGACATGTTGCCATCCGTAAATGACTTGAGTCTGTAAGGAAAAGAGAAAAAGAGTTGAATGAGAAACAAAAGGAAGCTGAACTTTGATTGTATTTTATTGACGACGCTGAAAACGACGAATGTGAAAAAAGATCGAGGTACGAATAGAATTCATGATTCTTAATTAGTTCTGCTTGACATTTTCACCTCTTTACATTACACTTTGCATTGCTACACAGAAATAAGCACAGAAATATCATAGGCATATATACACAACCAGAAGGGTAGACATAGGCATAAGGAAGTTCATACATTACACATCGGATTGTTCTGCATACATGACGTGCTGAACAAGTTCAAAAAGACAATGTCAGCACTGAGCTGGACTTATTCTTTCCGATTTAACGGAGCAATTAGCACATCTTATCCTTCCAGTCATTCCTTTAAACAAAACAAATGACAACTATCCAATACGAGATGTTTACATCTTCTACTACTAGACTCGCATTCTAACTTACCAACTTACACCTACTATCTGCATTTACACATTTACACCGCACACAGACTCTTAACTCCTCTAATGCTCTTCTCCAAACCAACAACTCATGCACTCAATTCTAAACTTACTCAATGAATCTTCACACACTAAAACGTGTGCAATGCTTCCTTGCTTCGTAAATCAGTTGATATCTTTCCTCTGACATCATTCATATTTATTCATGTTTCTTTCGTACACACAAAACGCCAGATTTTAGTCTGTGTATTTAGGCTTGAATATTTTGTAATCGTCTACATTATGGCTACATAAGTTTTGTAAGAGATATTAAGAGTCTGAAGACTATAACAAACAATTGAATACTATATTAAAATCACGTTTTCATGTCTACGTAGGCAAATTCTTAAAACTAATTTTGTCAATGGAGCTACGATAAGGGCAAATGAAAGTTCTTGACAATGGTTATATAAATAAATTTCTGTTAAATATAACATTGGAAGCCAATCAAAAGTTCTGTATGTATGTCACTATAGCTAAGTACAATTTATGCAAATGGTAGAGGTCACATTTAGTTTTTCGTTTGTGCAAATCGAGATTGTATATAAAGATCGTATCATTAAAGGTGTTATAAAGGTAAATACTTTCAAACAAGTCCAAAAACATTTGGTACTCACATTCAGTCTAGCTCAGAAGATTAATTCTCATTTTATTGAGAGAGGCTTTCATTACCAAGTATGGAAAAAGGTCTCAAGGAAATCTTACAAGGAACGAAAGCTCCAGAAGCATACAGCAAACTTCATTCCCAGGCACATAGTTTCGTACTTTGGCTGGATATTTCCTGTTTTTTCTTACCATCGTCGATAGCAGCTTTCCTACTACCGTAGTATAAATTATGACGTGCATAATTTATATTTGTACTGTGCCATATTTTATCTATTACCCCTTTTATATCGAAAATTTATAAAAAAATAATAACAAATAATTTTGCCTTAAATCTTATAAAAATGTAAAATAATTAAAATACTAGGTATATGAAATATTTCAATTCAATTTCAGCAATGTCAATTCAATTCACATTCAGTTTCATCATCGTTATAACATGTCTCAGTTTATTTGATAAAAATGTCGAGAAAAAAACTTTTCTTACTGGTCGTTGTTTCAATCTGGATCATCTCACCATCCTTTTGTGCTGTCGATATAAATTCTTCTTCTAAGTCTCTGTTTTAGCTGAAATCCCGAATTCGTGTACTATTCAATCATAATCACTGTGGCAGACAATACATTTCTACAGAAAAACATGTGGAGAATGTTTTCAACACTCTAATAACGTGCAATTTCGCTGTTTCTTCTTCTAAATTGAAAACTGTTCACATTATGAATACAAATGTTGAATGCGGTAGAGAAGTCTTCACTTCACATTGTCAGTTCTATGATTTAAAACAATACTTTGTTTACGTTTAATTACAGGAAATCAGTTTTCTTGATTCGACAGTTCGGAAATCAACTTGATTTTAGTGTTTGCTTAGATTCTAAAACCAAATGTCAAATTGGAATAGTCAAATGTCTGATATCGCACAATAATTTAAGTGTACTTTTGATATTCGAATAAGATTAGATGTACTTGTATCGTAGTTTCAATTTGCAGTTCAATCTTCAAAGTATGAAAAATACTCAACTTTTGATGAATTTACGAAAACAACATGGAAGATAGCAAATTTTTTACGTGTTCGGCTACAATAGAGTGAACCATGCGGCTTGAGGGGGTCTCTCTCTACTCAACAGGTTGTGGTTTCGCAGACCTTCTCGCAGTTCAGAACCACAAATGAATGGAGAAAGCTGTTCACGAATAACCAGCAAAATATTTTTCTGTGCCGGTATCCGGCGTACGTTTTCATACAGCACACCTGGCTATAACTGTAAAGAGTTTTAGCATTAAATTGATATTTAATATTGAAAGATGGACTGAGACGCAATTAATTTATCCTAAACTTGAATATCTATCTGTTATAGTCATGAATAGTAGATTGTCAACGAAACACTCTACTTTAAACAGTGGGAACTGTATGAATTTTCAAAGTGTCTTGTATAATAATTATACTAATTGCAATTTGTAAACCGGGAAACACAGATAGGAGTTTTAAATAAGCGAGGCTTTCTATGTAGTACTGCTTGCAGACTTCCTTAAACTAATTTTGCATTTTACAATCAGTTTTCTTCTTCTTTGTATTGTTTGATGTTCACAAAACGTGCTAATATTAATAAGATGTACTAGCAATAGTTATGTAAGATGTGAGTTGAGAAAATAATATTTCGTTCTTTAGTAGAAGTGGTGGATTTGAGCTTTGTATAATTTGTCGCAGTTTCCCCAACACGCTGTTGTCACTGTCACCGGCGGAATGAGCGTACTACGCTTGGAAGAGGAACACAACATTCCTTAAAATAACGTGTTTATTTCAACGTATTACTAAAATACAATATTCTCACATGCAGATAGTACGAGTGCAAATAAACTTCAGCTAGTATTAGAGATTAACTTTTTGCGAACGTGTGTAGGTGTTTCTCTTCACTCTCCGTGTAGAATGTAGTCAGCGATATCAGTTAATGGAAGTTTCAACGTAAGGACACGGAAAGAAAGAGATTCTCGTTCACTCAGTTTCAAGTTTAGTCTGAGGCTAAAATTCAAGTGATGTGACAAGAAAAAGAGGAGAGCGTATAACGACTGATCTTGTTGTCTGCTGGCCTGACTGCTGCAGACTATGGTGTTCAGATGAGAATGTGGAGATTGAGACGGAGAGGCTGCTGCGAGTGTTGTGGCAGTATTAGCAGCAGTAGTAGTCGTCGTAGTAGTGGTAGTAGAAGAAATACACTATCTGTGTGCATATGCGAGTGTGTTTGTGTTTTGCTGGTTGACGATGCTTTGCGATGGGCTGACGGCAGATAAGTAACCTAACTATATAATTCTGTGTATGTAAAAAGCATAAGCACTGAATGAAGCTGACGGACTAATTGTACAAGTCGTGCACTACACTATTTCTAGTGTTCATTGTGTACGAGAGAGACGAGACGAGAGTGGAGGACGCAACTGGATGAAATGTTTCCTTGTTCATCTTCTCTCACCGTCCACCTTAAATACAAACCTTACTACCAATTTTCTCATTTCTCATCCTATTTCTTAATGAGAGACTGTAGGGAGACACTGTGGGACTGCAGGACTACTCCCTGAAAGAATTACTCTTATATCCACCTGAGAGCGGGAGAAGGGCATGTATAAGAAGGGGACATTTCAATCAGAAAGTCAAGTGGCGAGAGAGTAGGCATATTATGGGCAATCTGATGATTTCATACCTGTTCACATTTACTAGATATTTGAGCGACAAAGAAAAGAAAGCGTGGGTATTTTGCGTAACGCGTGTGGCAACAGCAATGTCAATGAAACTACAACATGATTTCCACTGTGGCTAGCTGTCTTGCCTTGTGTCTCTGTACACTCTGACTTCTGCAAGGATGCCAACAAAAACTAATATACTTACAAATGTCTCCACACCGACCGTCAGAGGAGAATAGGTCCCACTTTCCAAAACCTTACTTTACATTACACACACTCGTACTGATACTTTCCTTACCCCTACGAATACTTTTCTCCTTATCAGAACCATCCACCGAAGTCTTACACATTCATACCTAAAAATCCATTTCCAACTCGTTCTCGTAATTAGCAGGTACTTAGTTAGATATATTATCACTACTGATCAACTAATTGTTGATGATACTTTCGTCATGTGTGTTTATGTATAGTTTGTATAAATAAATGAATATCCCTACTATTGCAAGGCGTTCAACGTTTTGCATACACTCACAAACACACACACGAGGAACAGGAGTTGCAGTTGTGTTTCTTTTCTACTGTGTACGAATTGAACGTCGTGGTACGTGTAAATACATTAGCGCTAGTCTTTTCCATTGCTACTACTGCTGCACAAACACACCTTTCTACCTACACTCATCTTCGACCTAGGCAGTCATCCCACACAATGTAGTCACTTTTTACTTGTACATCTGTACTACTACTACCACCAATACAATCTACAACTACCTATTGGTAATTAATTTTCATGTTTGTTATGAACAACTTCCTAAACATACACAAATCTCTTAGATCGAGATACAACTTGCCACTCTCTCTCTCTCTCTCTCGTCTCACTTTTCCTGTGCGAGTCTCTATCTCTCTCTCTCTCTCTCTCTCTCAGTTTTTCTTTCGGCACACTAACACATTGCAGCCGCAGTTTTCACTGATTGTTAGATAGGTATGGGTTCAGGTATATACGTTAGGTAGTTTTTATCAACTGTATCCGTAGTAGTAAGTTCGTAGTTATAATTCTTGCCTCACTTTTCTTTTTCCTCATGGAATGTATTGTTGGTTTGTAAACTGGAGTTGCCGAGTGGAGGAGTGGAGTCTCATTGAGTACAATTTCACTTTGAATCGTGTAGTAATAATATGAAGGTGATTCTAATGCAGTGTTAATGTAAAATGTATATGTGAAATGTGAATGTTTGACTCACAGTAGAAGTTTGTTGGGTTAAGCGTCTGTCTCGACCCGGTGTCTTGATTTTCCCTTCTCTTGCTTCATCTCATTTCCCATTTCGTCATCTTCACAATGTTGCGAGTGAAATATCAAAGGTGCTCAACTAAAAGCTGCTTTTCTTTTTTCCGCTTTTCCTTCCGTGCAACAGCTAGTTAACGTATTGCCATTTGCGTAAATACATGTCATAGCAGATTGCATATTATCCTTTCAAGTATTTTTATTATTTTACTTTATACCAATAGATAGGTAGTTTGGTACGACCCGCTTACGCGGAAAAAATCTTTTCTGTTTGATATACGTCAATTGAATGTTTCTGTGTAGGTGTGTTGGACAATGAATGATCCTTCAACTTTTCCACAATATTCGTTTGTCATCAAAACAATTGTAGGATGTATATTTCAATCTATTTTCGTCAATCTATATTGACATTATTATATACAGATAGGCAGTTCTAAATTAGTGCTCTGGACTGTATGCCTATAAAATATGGCACTTTATTAAATATGAAAGTTCATTTCTTACAGATGCTATCGTTCATTATGTACCTGTATAGGTATTCAGTTTTCTGGAATAGGAAAGTTGTACTTGTAGCAGTTCAAGTTTGAAACATATTGTAACTTTCTTCCATATCAAATGTAGTTGATGCTAGTTAGTCAATCTGTGGTAATATTGTATTGTTGTTAGTATTTGATACACATAGCTGGTCCTTTTAATTAATGTGTCATTTTTTCATAAGTTCTCACATTTCAATAAATATGCTTTCTCTAAATTTACGTACCAACTCTCATGTTTTCTTTTTCTTTTGTTTTTTCTTCTTTTACCTTTGATGTTAGCATCAAAAGAAATCTTTTTACTTGTTAACTTGTTGCTATTGATTGTGTTGGTAAAGTGTTGACAAAACGATTCGACGGAATGATATAACGAATCAATTATTTCATTCACTGCCTAATTTATTTACTTTACATCATCATTACGACTTATTATAACGGTATCCTAAACACATTAATGATACATTAAGAGAAATTGTAACAACAAAGAATTTAAATACTGTACAGAAAATAATGATTTGCTATTATTGGCTTGGATGATAAATGAAAGAAACTTTTTATATTAAACTGATTTGTTTTTCCAATGCACTCTTGCGAATTCTATTTTTAGTTGCGTCACTAACGATCCTAAATTGGACCATTAATTAAAATGTTACATTCAACCGTGGAAACCTACCTAATTTTTATGTTTCTATTTATGAAAGGAGGTTCTTGTGTAACAATGAATGCATATAGGTATCAGACAGATTTTAGAAAAAATCTTAAATTTCATAGATTAAATTATATTATTCTGTAAAAAGATTGAGACTCCATATTTTGCAAAGAATGAAGATAAAAAATTGTGACTTCTACACATAAGTTAAAGGAATTTTATTTTATTATTCAGTACTTTAACTCGTTGCATAAAGTAAATCATTCCTTATACACACAGACGTGCTACAGAAATCTAGAAGATCACTTATCAAGTAAATGTACATCTGCCAAAATGTATCATCATGCACCAATCCTGTATAAAGGGTACACAGTTATGATTTAGCATCAACTTGGCTTCATGTGATGTTTTAAATGCTATAATAATAGGCCGGCATCGACAGGTTCGTGTGGATTGCATTGGACGAATTTCTCGTTTCTACACAAAAACTACGACACATAAATTGGCTTCAGTCATGAATTATACTGCTTAATTAATCATAATTATTAAACATGGGCAAAACACGTTCAAGATCTCCTTTGATGTCATTATGCCTCGCTGCCTCAGAATGACAAGTAAGTTAGAGTTATAAATTAGTAATTATACGGTAACCTGGTTCAAAAACTGTTATCAGATCAGTTTCATTTAAGGAAATAAAAGATTACTAGTCTGGATGAACATAATAATGGTTGGCAATGGAAAATATTATCATAAAATGATCATTGTAAGTCATATAGGTGCTGCTTTATTGTAAAAGTTAATGAGAACCAATTTTTCCAGTTTATGCACCATTGGGCAGAAATAATAAGCGCATTAGAAATAAGCAACAGCAGAATAAAAATCAAAATGATTCATTTTATTTGGAAATTTAAATTATTAAGATTTCAACAATATCTTCCAAAAACTCCTCAATAAATAACGACGCATATATTTATATTCCATTATTAAAGAAAGCAGTTAACACATGTGAAAATGAAATAGGCACTCGCTTAGAAATAATTGTGCCGATTGAATGCAAATGGGTAAAGTACGCATAAAGAATTCCAATGTAATTGGACAACTATAATGGAGTGTACCATTACTTGAGTTAAATCCGACGATGAAGTGTACTTGAGTTGAGACTCATGCAACTTTGAACATTTACATTCTGCGTAAAGTCTGGAGATTTGTTTTTCCTCGAACCTATAGATAATGGATATTGAAATATTCCTTAAAACGTTAACATTTTGTTTGTTAGTGCGCAGCAGTTTGGAGCAGAATACTTAGACGGATTCAAACGAATGGATGAAATTCCAGAAAATGGGAAATCTAAGAATCCTGTAAAATTGTATCAATAGAAATTTTTGCCAAGCGTACAGAATTAGTGATTTACGTAGCCGAAGTTCTGTTGTAAGAAAGAACAATCTCACAATGTAATCGGATATTGTCAAAGAAAGAAGGAAATCATGTATTATAAATAACTGTAGCAGGAAAGAAAGGAAAAGGAAGAATTATTCTAGTGACAGACGTAAGATTACAGCAGCAAGATATAGAGTCTATGTGTAGCATGTAGTAGAAAATATTTCTCCGCGTAGAAAATAAAAAGGTGCACATAAGGTAGGTACAGGTAGAATGTGTCCTCTACTTGTATGAAGAATGGGAAGAGTCTATAAACCCATTTTGCCTATATCGCAGTAGTAAGTAAAAGATGTACATGTGCATAAATAAGCAAATACACAAGATTCGTCCTGAATCGCATTACAAATGAGATAGGATGCAAATTGATCGGATAGGTTGTACTACAATGTATTCGTGAGTAGGTACTTATGTATATAGCCGCATTGTATTTCATGTGGTGATATTCTGGTGGAAGAGTAAGTAAGTAACAAGAAAACAACAAGTAAGGAGTTTTGAGAGTAAGTAAAACAGTGACGACAGAACAGAAGTGGGATGTATACCGAAATAGGGGCTAAGTGAGAAATAATTAGTTTACCCGTGGGCTGGTCACTGGACTTTTTCCGACTTGCCAAATCTTGCCAATTTTCCTCACACGCTTGTATTATTTTGGGCATTATTATGAATATTAAGAATAAAAGACGCCCACCTAGGAGTTGTTGAATAAATGCGTAGGTTGTAAAAGTAGCCTTCACCAAAAAAGGATTGAATGGGTGGACTTAAAACTGTTCTTCAACATAGAGTTCTTATGCACAGATTCACTTGGCTTTCTTATGGCTTGCGAGCTTGAATCTCTTTGCTCTTCTCTTCTTGTCTTGTGCTATGCTGCTGTGTTATGTTCTTGTCTTATGTCGTGGATGAGCTTTATATGTAGCATTGTGTTTGCAGTCTATCCGTTTGTATTGAATTTCTTTCCTTGCTCCTTATACACTTTCAATACTTTACTGCAGTCCACTCCTATAATTGTAATACAAAATACAAGCTCACACAGGACTCAGCGTTCTAAGACTTCTTTACAAAAAGAAAAACCAAACATACATCTTAACAAGCATTACTAAGCATATCCAAATTTTTCGGACATTGTGTTCCTTTTGCTTTACGAGATACTCTCAATCGCAGTCTGCCTCTAACCGAATTATTTCATTCATGCGCTCTTTCATAGTCTCACCTTTTACGTCTAATAACTCGCTCTGTCCCAGTCTCATATATTTCTGTGTGGATGCAACATGTAATAAGGCTATAATAAATATCCGCTCTTCTCTCTGATGCAGCATCAAATGCAACACGTGTAGCTATGTTTATTCCTTACATGCTGTTTGCATTCGTCGTAGTCAACTTGCTTTTGTTTTCTAATTCATCCAATCATCTCCAGTCTAAAATGTTCTGTGCAATGCAATATTCAACAACCAAACATCACATTAAGAAGTAAATACCAAGTAATAAGCAACAAATCTCAGAAATAATAATCCAGCCATGCAAGTGGTAACTGACTCCGCCAATCTGTCTGGAATCCTGTCAAATGCAAATGACCAAATGATATATTTCCTTACATGTTCAATCAAAGATTTATAGTCAAACTCATTTGACAATTGGAGTAAATAAAATTCTCGGAGCCTTCTGCAAACGCACCTCTTATCGTACACACCCTACAACGCCGCATTTATTCTCTTCGAAATTCAAATTTTACTTGTAGTATTAACAAATGTAAAGGCACTTCCTTCTGTTGACAGACAGATAACTTCTGCATCTTAAATCATTTCATTGAAGTCAATCCGCAATAATAT
Organism: Pogonognathellus flavescens; assembly: GCA_019776165.1. Lineage (NCBI taxonomy): Eukaryota > Metazoa > Arthropoda > Collembola > Entomobryomorpha > Tomoceridae > Pogonognathellus > Pogonognathellus flavescens. Next base: position 16,621 of record JABASD010000264.1, on the reverse strand, counting down.
TTTTTTGTATGAGAAATATTGTTTGAAAATTTTTAACAAAATTGATTTCACATACACTTATACACTTAAGCGGTATATTTTTTACGTCAATTCTAAGACCGAGTGAGATTACCAATAATTTTACAACTACCTTTGTTATGACATCTCATGTGATAAGTGTCAGTATTTTCTTAAGATCGAGCAGAGGGGATTTCAGTTTAGCGACAATAAATACGAACGAGGAGGAATGAAGGCGATAAATATGGGAAACCAGAAAGGATGCGGACGTGGAAGGCCATACTGACATGACAAAGTTTATATTTTTATCTTATCTAATCATACTATTGCTTTGCTATGATTTCACAAGTATTGATTTCATAAAGTTGATACTTTTCCATCTCCGTCAGAATTCATAGAGTACAAAAGGCCGGATAAAATTACTGGAAAGATGCATATTATATGGTACACACACTCAGTTGATATAACATGGACACATTGTTGTACCTGTAATGTGCATATAAGAGATCAGAAAGTCTGACTGCACAAGTAAAGAAAAGAATAGCCTAGTTATTCCATGTTGAACTGAACCACGGAACATCCATGAAGAACATCCATACGGATGACTCCGGCTTTGCTTGCATGCTGAGTCCCAACTATCTGTCTGCGCTTTAAGACGATGCAAGAGATCGGGAAGTGATCGTGGCAAAAAGCACCACTTCCCACCTTTCTGACCGTTTTTGGACAAAACCTAATTAAAATACAGATATATACCGTAAAAGATGACTCATGCACAGAAATACAAAATATATAACCCACTTGGCCACTCATATTCATTTTATATAGCACTACTTACTGTGCTCACACAATACACATAATATTCCATCCAAACTCCACACACTGCCTCACATTATCATTTCTACTGCCAAGACTTGCATACATAGCAGCGTGGAAATACTACCACATCATACCATAATGGTATTATTATAGGTAGTACATAATACTAAATACCTACCCATGCACACATGCGACATACCTCATATTAGCTTCACATATTATACACACAACAACAACATATTATGCGCTCCATACAAATATTTTATTTTCATATAAATTTTCGCTACACATTGTTCATTGTAACATTGTTGTCTTGCATTTTCTTCTGTTGTGACTTGTGACGCTTCTTATAATCTTCCTTGCACAAAACCATATCTGCCTATATAATCTAATATAGAAATAACATGAGGACTAACCACTGTTAAATCTCACGGAGATACCAAGATACCCTGCACTAAATCCTATACACCTATCTCACCTTTGATAGCTAAACGAGCAAAATTGACATCCAATTCTTGTGATAGCACATTGACACAGAAGAGCAGGTAAAATCACCGATCAATCATCTTCTTATGGTATTTTACCTTTTTCCCACCCTGAGTTCACTCAAGTTCTTCTGACTCCATCGTACACAACACCATCATCAGTCACATATTGCCTATATTATGTACACCAGACAAAATACGACTGGGCGCAACGCTTGCTCTTGATCTTTGGTGGAGTCTCGGTCAGACTAATTACAAAAGAACTCAACGTTTTCCTTCGTCAAGCCAACTTGCCAATACCATCATCATCATCTTCTTCTTCTTCTTCTTCTTAAGCCACTAGATCCTATACACACTCTTATAAATAACATTATGCTTTCGTTCAATCTACTGTAACGTTAATATGCAATAACACTGCAGTAATGCAGTAAAGCTGCTGACAATACTGTCTGTGTTGTTTTGTGGTGACAGAATTGATCTTGAGACTTGAGACGATTGTATGTGTACATGTACAGTGTACAAGTGCAATGTACACACATACAGAGCATCACCAACTCGTTTAACAATAGCTCTTTATCTTCTCTAAAGAAAACTCGACCAAAACGAAATAATAACATCCCCATCCTCATCGTCTACTTCCCGAATACTTTTAAGAGCTGCAGAATGAAACACATTATCTATTTGAAGAATGCATGGTAAAAAAGTCGCTTTCCACACATGACCACAGGCCAAACGTAAAAGTTGTACACCCAAATCCCTAAGACTACCTCAGGTTTTGTATTTACCTGTGTGTTTTCATACATAACTAAACTACTCACACAGATGAAGCACAGTGGAATTTTGACCTTTCTCTTGATGCATGAATGAAACTGAAGAATAGTAGTAAGTAAATACTCTCGTGTAATTGTCTACTGCACCAGCTGTCACTCATTTGTGCTTTCTGCAGTAGTCTGTTTGTTGAATAAAATTGATTTCTCTATCAATGGAAGTGGAAATTGTAAACTGAGCATACTTCATTTTAATAGTGTGTGATTTCAAATGATTGTCATCATATCAAAAGGTTGATGCATTAGTACAGACATAATAACACAGCTTTGTTTTGTCTATGCGACGGATAATGTTACAATTGCATAATAAAACGTATAGCAAACCCGCAGACACTAATGATGCTTACCCTCGATAAAAGTTCTAAACACTACTAAAATGAATGAATTACATGGGAAGAGCGAAATGTTGTTTATTATGTAAATTGACATATGAAATTACATCTTCATACGCAAATAATGTATTCATTTTTCTCGCAGCGATAGATTTAATGTTTGAGTGAAGTGGATGATACTAGCCCGAATTATAATAATATAGCTAAAGTAGGTATACCTCTTGTACAATTAGGGATACGCGAGTAGTAGTAGTATTTATGCTTGGCATATTAGATTTAGCATCGAATATTGTATGGTTCAAGTGTAGAATGCAGTAATAATGTGTTGTGTGTACATTTTACTATGTGTATTATTTGTACAATGCATTTCAGAAGCCTCTTCTGAAGTCGCAAGAAGGAAAGGAGAGTGAGTCTAGTTTGAGTGTGTACTCAAAACAACCACCATCCCAGACTTTTAGTTGTTTTACTATACCTGTCTGCTTGGAAGACGCCAGTATTTTCTATGTACGCCACTTGGACTTCTTCTACTACTGTCTTGTACTACTCACTATTTGGTTTAGGCAGGTAACTCTTTATAGCAGATGGTGATTGCCTTGTATGTGTGTGTTTGTGTGCAGACTCATCCTCGTCTTGTTCATCTCTTCTTGGTCTGTGTGCAATGTGTACTTTGAGTTAGGCATTCTGTAAGAGATGCAACGACGGCAGCAGTCCTGCCTTTAATATTTACTTATACCAGCAGTAAGTGAGTAAATGTATCAAGTTCAAGTTTGCATGTGAAATGTACGGAGCACCTAAGTATATCTTTGATATTTTCCATTATATTATTATTAGTGAGTTTACAATGAGTGTACAAGGAGAGTGGCAATATAATAATATTATGGAGTGTAGTACAAGAGCACAAGTACATGTTCAACAGTAGAAGTATAAAGTGTAGTTGTAAATATTGTGGTATAGCATTATATTTGTATTAGTAGCCTCATATGAGTACATCAGGTTTGTATTAAAGTTAACATTATAAATGTGGTTGGTAGTTGCGATTACGATGCTGTCTCACATAGTGTTGTTGTGTATTGTGTAGTATAACCAGTACTGTCTCTCACTTACTTACCTGCAGAGCTTACCATTTAAAGTAGTGATTCTGTAAAGGTCAAAAGACTATGAGGGATGTTTTTACTCAACGCCCACACACGGCTTTTACCCTTTTGGAACCCACCTTATGTTACCATTCAATAATTATGATCATCATGCTGCAACAATTAATGAACAATTTTGTCAATCTCTATTCTTGTCTGCAAAAGTTTTTGTTTCATTCTTTATGTTCAGCTGCAGTGTTTAGACCGTGCTAATTATTTCTTCAATGAAAAAATAACAACCATTTATTTACATCTACTACCATACAACTTTAGATATTCAGACATCTCTGAATTCAAATGCGTGGGTGGGACGCGGAAAACATATGTGGAGATACACTACTATAGGGCTGAAGCTGTGAACACTTGATTTATAATGCACCTTGCATTAAAACTATAGAAAAGTAGAGGTGGTGGTGGTTTGAGTAGCTTTTTCTTACTTTGAGTCATACTTTGTGTACTTGACGAATATAAGGACTTATACGGAGCACAGGCAACGTGAATTCCATTACACACATAATAATATAATAAATATCATGTGCAAATCACACATTTTTGCATACTTATTGCAATCATTCAACTGCTTTACATTGATTTACTACTTGACCTGTTTACTAAGTAAGAGCCTTTACATGATATTAGTAAACATCTTAGCCCTTTCCCCATTCATTGCCGTGCAATTATACACACACACGTATAGTAAAAGCAACTCTTTCAAATTAACATAATATGCAGCACGCTTGAACTTTCACATTTCATACGTATCCATCCATCCGCCCACGCAATAATTGCGGGCCTTTAATGCCACTATTGTATAACAGTCCTACTACTGCTACCGTGCTTAGTTAATTTTTAACAAAACCGCGATATGATATACAATAGTTATGACATTCTGGGGAAAATTAAACGTCAGCAGTTTACACTGAATCATTTGATTGCAAATTTGCGGAATGAACAGAATTAATGTTCAGCATTTGAGATTTGATATTTTCTACTCACTGTAGCTTAATAGATGTAACATGACACCATATTCACCAGAAAATATAATAACATTAGTTAGTAGCTCTCTCATCTCCAAATACTCGCTCTTGTCACAAGTAACCCCTAAAATATAATATGTATAAGTTTGCTAATTTATTATGTCGAGCTACGCGATTACTTTTTTACGCCTACACACATGCAAAATTGAAACATTCGTGTGTCTCTCCGCATTTCACATCTTTGCATTTTCCCAAGTAGTAACTTACGGATTTTATATCCAGTATTTGTGTCTTTTATCAAGTGTATCCACTTGATATCCACCTACACTAACATATTAAATAGCATATATATCTGTAAGTATTTCAAAGAAACTGTTTTTATCTAGCACCATGCTTTGTGCAAAACTAATTGTATTCTGTGTGTGACATTCTAAAATAAGCTCTTTGCTTCCTAATTGTAAAAGTTTCTTGGTTAGAATTCCATGATTCTTCCAGGAAGCAATTTTGATAGTTGAGTGTGCGGATAGGGAATGAAGAATATTATATTTCAGCATCTAATTATAGTGATGCATTACATGTAAGTCATCAATTCATTCAATCCTCATAGTAACATGCAACCTTAGAATTTATTACACACTATCTCAACTCTCTACTTGTTGAATGTTGGATTTTCACCTAGACAGTTTCTTTCACAGTCTACAGTTTTTATAACTGTTGCTCTTGTAGTATGATATAATGTAAAAATGTGTTTTCGTATAAGCTGAAAGGTACACGTAAAGGAATGCATATTGATTTTTGGATGATATGAAACGGTAAATGATGATTTGATTTAGGAGAGTTGAGTCAAACCCATTCCTTTTAGAATATATGGATCTACATTTTTAATGAAGCTTTCATCAACTCGCTGAAGACACAAACTGCCGAGATTTTGTCTCGGAAGTGTGGAATACATACGTTGAAAATGCTTATTCTCATAGCTCATTAGTCATTGTTTATCAATACATTTACATGGTATTTACCACTACTATACTTCAAAATGTGAGGACAGCCAGAGTAAATAATATAATTACAGATATAAGGCAGCCTTTTGAATTCAAAGCAGAAGAAAGTTTTGTCTGTGCAAAGTCGACGTTGTTAGACAACTTGCTCTCCTTTTCTAACTTTCATTGGGCAATGCCAACTGAGAATCGACTATCTGTACAATTACAATTTACCTTTAGAACATTCCTGCGTTATTATAGTATCATTGTATTGTAGCGTAGTGATGTGTCGCGTATGATCGAACACATTTAATCCACGATGACTGATGAGATGTGCAGAGAAGTTACTTTGAATCCGCATGCTTTTGTACGTAGGAAGCAAGTCAGTAGGCTACAGTAGGCAATTAAGTATACACAGAGACTTTGTTCAGTCAGACGTTGTTTCTTGTTGTTGATATTAGGCAGTTTCTATTTTACATCTTATGTCATCTCGGCCTAGAATCAACTTTGATTCAAAGTGGAGCCTCCTCCAGTTCTCATAGATCCAAACTATTCAAGCAACTCGCCCTCGCCCGTCTATAGACATCCACATACATATACGTACTATTGATACTACTTCGTTTTTGTACAAATGCTAAATGTACATAAGTATGAAGGAATGAGACACTAGAAGTACATTTCTATATTATTAAGCTTTTACATGTCGTTTATCAAAGTGTAGAAACAAAGTCACATTCACATAACGTCGAATCCGCTTCGTTATTTCTTCTAATCTTCTGATTCACGACTTATATGATGTGCTGGGCTTGTATGTATGATGTATGTATATAGAACACCCTCGATAATTAGCTCTAGCATACATAGATTTCAATAGCTGCCTAAATATATATAAGCATATGTCATCGGGGAAATTAAAGAAGTGTAATTTAGAAGCAAACTAGGGCTTAATTATTTCATTGGGAGGTAATGCTTTATGAAATCAAAACAAGTCTATATAAAACATAAAAATCTTCAATACTGAAATGAACAAACCCATATGCATTGACAAGTTCTTTTAGTTTGCTTTCCATGAATTAACAAGCGTGTGTGGAAAGTCATCCATTTGAGATTTTATTTAACAAGCAGATTACCAGCAAAACTTACAAATAGGATTTTTAATAACATGCTAATTAAAAGAAGAGCAACAATAGGTAAACGTCTCTATCATTCAGGTAAGTAAGTAAAAATAGATTGAGCCCATAGGTGGAAATTCCCATTTGTCCTGCACACAGATTATTTCCCAGGCTGATGAGTTATTTATATTATAGAATGTAGTGGAAGGGAAAACGTTAATATAGCTCTGCTCATATGATTAAATTCAGCCATGTTTAATATTAAATGAAGTTTTATCATATTGTAGCTCATTACGAGAATCATAGTTTAATAAAAGATCTATCTGGAATTGCCACGAGGTGACTGAATGATTGTGATTGGAGCCAATGTTACTAGAGCAACGAAAATGCTATTACAGGTTGGTCGTATCGCAATATTTCGAATTTTCCAACTTGTCCTCCAAACGTTCCTCCAATTCAATTTTTTGGAGGACATTCGCCATTTGAATTTTGGCTTCAATTTTTTAGTCCAAATATTCCGTTATGACCAACCTGTAATAGCACTTTGGTTGCTCGAGAAACATTGATTGGAGCAGTCTTTGCAGCGGATGTTATTATAGAACATACAACGGAAATAATGTCAACAACATTAGTAAATAAGTAGAAAATAGTACATATGTAAACCTTTGCAGGAGAGAAGAAACTACTAACTACTGTTTGGATAATCTGTTGTTTTCCATGTAAAATCATACCGTAGTGAAAACAGGCCCACAGGGTATTTAGAGATACTTACCTGAACGCGATAAAAAAGACACTTCTTATTTAGGTGAAATGCCATGCACAGCGTAAATATGAAATAATTCAGTAAAAGCGCAGCAAAAGAGATTATATCACATTTAGGTATGAATATATAGTCATTTTACTTGAAAATTATTCGTTTTAAAATTCTAATATTGGGCGTTCCATTTGTACTCTTCCACCAGTCATGTTAACACAAAATGCCTTCCTCCATATTACACCTACGCCAATTAAGCGACAAGTTTGATTAGAAAATCATTCGGAACACCATGCGACAATTTACACTTAGGGCGCAGCTATATTATAAATGAATAAACCATTCAAAGCTGTAATATTATTAACTAACTTTACTAACTATAAGTCACCAAAGCGGCTGTCAAATAAGTTAGCAGCAGAATTACCATTCTTACTATATATTACACTTAAAAACAACAATTTACATTTCTCAAAACATTTGAACTTTAGCGGCCGTTTTGAAATTTCAAATTAGGCGGGTTTCACTTCAAAATACAAATAGAATTCACTGAACAGTACTATTTAAACTGCAGTGTACTGTTGAGGCTGTGTCAACACAGTCTAAAACGTCAAAGATGATGAAGGAGTTGACCGATTGAATTATAGTGGTCACAGACGGACAGACAGACGTAGACACCAAAGTTATAAATTATTATTGTGATTTATTGTGTACTATAACGTAACTATATGAAATTATGCCGCTGGATACATCAGGAATAAATCTTGAACAAAACATTCATTAAAATGTAAAGTATACATTTTTATAATACTACTAAACGTTTATGCGTGCATGAAGTTTGCTGGATAAGAAATCAATTTAAGTGAAAAGCAAGTATATTAAAAGTACTAATGGTAACGTGGTAATGAGAAATATCTCCGAATCGTTGCAGAAATATCTTGTTTTGCCATGGGTGGCCATTCCAGAGCAATTTGCAACAATTCATAAGAGTGGATAAGAAATAATGCAGAATTGCAGTGGTAGACTATTGTACACAATAAAACTGCTAAATGCAATGTGAGATGCATTGTATAATTTAATTTGACAAACAAAAACCTAAGGAGTCATTCATGGTTTTGGAGAAAAGATGGTTTTTACTATTCGGAAGAACAGTCATTGTCATATTATTCGTGTAGTATTTGATTGAGTTTTAGTGAATTTACAAAGGAATACAGAGAATGTGGTTAGTTACAATGAGTGAGGATACTGTGTGGGCAATTGTTGTAAAAGGAAGGTAGGTGTGCAAACTGTCTCATGTCATTTATTCATGGTAAGTCTTTCTACACAACAGGTTGATAAAGTCATCAAGAAAAAATCAAATCAACACTAAATTCTAAATGCAACTAAACCATAAGGCATTGGTCACACACATCTTTTGGAAAATCTTTACGTATCAGGTACGATTTTACGGAGATAAATGTAATTTGTAAACAATTAAAAAAAGAATTCCCCTGACTTCTATTTTACATTTAATCCATTATACTTATATTATCCATTTCAACCTGAGAAATATGAAGGTACCATTTTAATACTACAATAACAACACCAAAAGGCTGAAAAGATCATGTCAGGAACCATATGTAATTTGTCACCTATGTTGCACATAATATGCAGCAAAACAATACAAAAGGCAGCTTTGTTGTATGACATCCATGTACAGATAGTACATAATGAATGCTGCTTGATTTATACAGAAGAATTTGGTTGCATGATTTAAGTTGTGAAGAGTCTAAAGGTTGAGAGATCTCGTAATTGTAATTGATTTGATGACAATAAGAGAGAGCAGTTTTATTTGCACTTTGTGGCTCATTTTAATTCAGGTGCTACTCAATAAAACAACGAAACCACAATACAACTCCATTAGCTCACATAAAATGAAATGTTTAAAGAAAGAAGACATATCTTCTTTGGTTACGCAACAGCAGCACATGCATCAAAGTGTAGTAGGTGGTACACTACGTATCATCACATTGTAAAAAGAAGCAAGTGTGGGTGGGCTATTGACGAAATTTTCATTCATAAAATTTTGGAATGAATCTGACAATACTTTACTTCATTCACGACCTACGTCAAACGAATGACTTTTAATTAATTAAAAGTGTGTACTTGAGTGTGACTTCGCACAGACACACAAACCACACAACACTCACGTACTCTCCAAACGAAATGGAGTGATTTACATAGCAAGTCACATTCACTGCATCTACAGCAGACCAAAAGACCCCATTGTGGTTATAACGTTACAAACTAAATACTAACAACGTGAATGAATAATATTTGATTCAACTGTGATGTTGCAATAGATACGTATAGATTCTTACAAAACTGAAATTCAACAAACTGTCGTATTGAAGAGCATTAATCGGGTAGAATGAGACTCTACTAGTTAACATTTTAGCACTGAAAGCCATGCAGAATATCATGAATAAAAAATTAACCACCCAAGTTTCCCACAGTCTTGTTACGCATACATTAACTAATGCATCAATTAGTAGAATGCCTGAGCCTTGAACCTGTAGGTGTTTGCATCTTAACCTAACCTAACAGACCAAGGTTACAGATTCCTTAACAATTTCAACAATGTTTACTGCAGGAGAAAAAATAGGCAGGTACCTATATATACATAATAATAACACCTACCTACTTCATTTAGCAACATCATACTAATCTACTACAATGTAATAGATTTTGTATTGTATCAGTCTGTATGCAGTATTGTAATTGCAAGTACACCTAATTCTGTGACATTGCATTAACTGTCATTACATTGCATCAAATTGAACGCAATTCGAATAACCTCAGATTCTTTCGTAAATCCACACAATAATATTCAAGTGTCAGATGTAAATAATAACGAAACTCGTCTCGTCGTCTCCTGTTCCCAGAATTTTAACCTGAACCTTTTGTTCAATGGCTATCACAAACTAACCGTAAGGTATCCATTCAGTCCAGTCTAAATCATATCATCATGTTTGAAGCGTGGGAAAATTATGGTGAGGACAGTAAAGAGTAAGGTACTGAATGGATCTATTGCAACATTGCAAGATTCCGGGGCTAAAATAGACGTCTAAATAATGGCTTTAACTCTTAGAATGAATAGATTAGATTGTCTTCATATCCAAACTTTTCTTACTTGTCTCTGTTTTACTGTCATCTTGCATTTCCAAATTTTCACGGAGCTGCTACTCAGAAATCAGTACAAAAACATTTTGTATGTATATTGTGCATATCCAAATCAAAGTTGAAAATCCATCGGTTTTCGACGTTTATTTGCCTTTTGGATTTGATATTTTTATATATATTACTGATGATATTGCTTGTATTATTCTCAATTAGCTGTACCTTCTATTTTCTCTACTGATCTAATTATAGATTTAAATACAATAATTAACTCCTGATTACAAAAGCTTAGACAATTTAATTTTCTTAAATAATAATATCTAGGGTATAATTGGGATTTAATGTTTTCTATGTGGTCGGATCAATGTAATTCATTCTTAGTTACTCACTAAACCTCGGGAGTTTTGTATTCATAACGTAAGAGAAATGAGTACTACACAAAGAGAATTCTTTATCATCAACATTTTCCTTAGTGAAATTGAATAACATTGTAGCATATATGTTAGGCTTTGTTAAGTTTAATTGAATTTCCAGATTAGTTAAATTTTTTGTGTATAGGTAAAAATATCTTTTGTATATCGTGTTGTATTCAGCATTAATTGAGATTTAGACACATTATTTTTCAGTACACATTCTAGAAATGTTATAACGTCTACAAAACCACAATTTAAATTCAGATTAGAATACCGTACCGGCCGATATAGTACACCATGGGCATATATAACAAATCCCCGAAGGGGAGTTAAACCAACATATGGTAAAGACGATACTATACAAGAGATTTTTCGTTTCTTGTATAAAATAATGCTGGCTTTGTAGGCGATTGCCTGAGAAAGTCTTATAAATAAGCAATTTCATTCATTCATATGCAATGTAAAATATGAAAGGTTCAGGAAAGATAAATACTATATATCGATATAAGAAAGGTAAAGATATGTAAAGGTCAATAAGTTCCTATCTATTCTAATTCTATCTATTATCTACTGTAACATAAAGCTATAATTATAGCACTGTTTGTAGCAGTCAGTTGCTAGCAAAATGTCTGACCAACAAGGTCGTATTATTTTAACTCCTAAACGACTAAAAACAAATCGCGCTTACACAGCACAATTGAAATTAGAAGTTTTAAAGTTCAGTGAATTGACTTCTATTTCGCAAGCAAGTAAGAAATATAACGTGGACAGGAAAAGTATTCGCGACTGGAAAAGAAAAAGATGCGAACTGGAGACATTAGTAAACGAAGGTAAGAACTCTTAGCAAAATTATAATTCATAGATTTATAAATTGTTATGCAATGCATACAAGGACGTATCTACATATGGGGTCACCGGGTTTGAGCTCCCCCAGATATCGCAGGCCGTAGATTTTGACGTTTATTAAGATTTCAGCCCCCCCCAGAGACGGCTCGAGCCTCCCCATTACAACTTTCTAGATACGCCCCTGCAATGCAATTATGTAGGTATGTAATGTTTTTAATTAACACTGTATGAACCGATCTACTTATTTACAGGCACACCAAACAAAAAGCGTCTGAAAGGAGGTGGAAGGAAGCTGAAGCACCCAGATGTGCACAAGAACTCCCCTATGGGGGCTTATAACAGTCATGTTGCCATAAAATTAATTCCTGAAAGTATAAGTCCCGATAAGGTACTATATATACCTGCCGGTACGGTATACACCGTTCTTATTTTCAAATTCTATTAGAACTGGGTTGATTAATATAAGAAAAAGAAGAGGAACTAATTTAGTACCCTGTGGAATAATACCACAGGTGGTTTTACTAATCGATAACATAATATTATTATTTATTATTTAATTTAACAACTTGTTTTCTATCACAAAGGAAATTTTTAACCCACAATATATTACTACCGGGGAAGTCTAAGTTCAATGTGTTATTTATTATTAATTAATATGTCATGGTTGACAAGGTCATATGCCTTTTGAGATCAATCATGTGAAATGTGAACATAGACTTTTTAGGAGGTTGTTGTAAAGCTTGTTTAACCATAGGAAAAGGAAAAGTCGCTTTTTACGCTAAGTTACTGCAGTTTTTCTATAATAATGTTGTATAACAAAATGTAGCTAATAAGCAAAAATCATAAAAATAATAAAAATTGTCCAGTATGCCTGTTTCTTCTTTGATAATAAAACATGCTGCATTAAAACAATGAGTAAAATTAATCAGAATTATAGTAGTATAAAATGTGAAAGTAACAGCAGACCGAGAGTAGACCTGAAATCGGTGACTGAGGCGATAGTAAACGACTTTGGTGCGAATTGAGACTGAAGCTGAAGGAAAAGAGTAAATGAGACTTTTGTGACGTTTTGTGTGCTCGTGCTTTCTTCTCCGTTTGTAGCGAGTGATGTTTTTGATAGTTTTCAATGGTTTCCCATCTTCGCCGGCTATACCGGTCCGCTTATTACCAAACCCTACCCTAGGAAAACATGGGAATGGTTTACATTACAGTTGTTTTTTTGGTAGTTTTCAATGGTTTCCCAATTTGGTCGACTGATCCCCCTGCCCTAGAAAAATACACTCATGGATGGGGTTTGCGGGTCAAATAGAGGCCTATTAAAAACCGTACCCATATGGTAGAAAATTCCTCTAAATCGCAATTACACATGACATACGTAGTATCAATTAACAAGTAGGATCCCAGATGGTACAAAATTCCTCCAAAATCACAATATGACATACGTAGCATCAATTAACAAGTAGGATCCCAGATGGTACAAAATTCCTCTAAATCATAATCACACTATGACAAACGCAGTATCAATTAACAAGTGGGATTCGATTTTTTTTGGCAGGTTAGGTTAAGTTTGGGGGAGTAGTGGCGAAGTCCCCTCTATATGTCCGTATTTTTGCCATGGTTTGGTATTTTTTTGGGTAGTGCCTTGGGTAGTGTTTGGTAATACGCTTCCGGTCTACAACTTCGTGTTTATTTGCTACATGCTGCTTAAGCTGCATTCACTGCATTGTGCATTGTATTGCAGTCAGTTTGTTTTCTTATTTAGTATAAGTGTTATAAGATGCTGGAAGGACCGCCATAGCCACCACTCCTAACTAATTGTAAGTTCGGTATCTTTAGTAAACACTGATAAATAAATAGGTTGAGTTTGCACATTGTTAAAAAATATTTATTTAAAGAGTGGTTACATAACACACCAAGTCACAGGTGAAATTACGTAACAAATAGATCATATTTTGCGTGCGTTTACTTGCTTTGCCTATTCGATCAACAAACCTTTTAAGTTGTAAGTACAGGTAATTGATAATAGTATGAGTACTCACAGTCAGACTATAATATTATTTCATGGTATTATAGAATAAATTCCAAAATAAACTTCAACAAATTTGGAATTTAGGGTGGAAAATTGTTCTAGTTAATTGTCAGTTATCTAACTGTTCGTAATAGTTTTTAATTGCCTTACAACATACGTAACATTCGTAAGTTTTTTAAAAGCTTCAAATGGAAGTATTTTTGTGTGTTAAATGGCAAAAACAGATGTTTATTTGTAGGTCTCTTGGTTGTCAGTCGGTTATTGGTTGAGTGACAAATTGACAATGCTTACGATTTACTATATATAATAAGTGGAATAAGTTTCACGAAGCATAATTTATGATAACAATAAGTACAAATTATGTAAATGCATACTAAAATTTTATGCCGATGTAAAAATAATTTACAAAATTAACTCAACATTTGTAGTAATAACTGTATTTTTTATTGCTAATCCAATAGATGGAAAGCTGGGATAACTCTTATGGAATGTGGAATGGAAAGTGCACCCCTAAATCAAGTAAAATGATTTATGACTATGATGTAGCATTAATATTTTACACATTATATATTGTGCTTGTGTGTAATATTATTAAAATTTTCTAATTCTTAATTTTAATTTAATCATTTGCAGGCTCATCTCCTAGGTCGAAAAGCTGCTAAATTGCTGTTAAAGGGTCTGTTTTTTGAGGCATCTGAATATCATACTAAATCAGCAAATTTGTTAGACGAGCTTAGAGCCAAATTACCAGGGGATTCTTTAGTCACACGTTCTTTGTTGGAACAAAACAAGTATCATCTCCGGCAGGCTGAATTAGCTCTCATATTTAGGTAATTTCATTATTCTGCATTTCTTTACATTTACATTCATTACTCGAACATCATTACTTATACACTGAATTTTAAAATTATCAGAGCAATTGAAGAAAAAATTGTAAGTGGAAGAAAAATGGCAGAGAAATCCCTTGATGCGGAGTCAAAGTTCAAAGCTACAAATGCCGTGAAGCCGAGAGTACCACAGTACGATCAAATCCAGAGAAATTTTGACGAGGCAGATTCTCTGTTAAATATTCTTTTTATAGGGACTAAAGAAAACACATCGAAACAAACTACAGTAGAATGTAATCAAAATAACTTTGCAATGCGACCCAAAAATGACTCTGAAGTGATTGAAGAACTACAAACAGTCAATACAAATCTAAAAGCTTTAGTGCTTACGGTAATGACGTTTTAAATTTATTAATAAAAATACCTATAATTAGTTAATTAAAATAATAAATCGTTGAATTTTCTACACTAACAAATTGAGCCCAATGAATAAAGAATATCATTATATTTTTGCATAATGGTATAAGGACTATAATATAACCAGTTAGGCATATGCTCATTTATTATTCTCTGTTTCAGCTTCTAAATGATTTACAAGATGTCAGAGAAGAAAATAAAGTGCTAAAAGAAAAACTGCAGCAATATGAAACTAATGAAACCCATACTCATGCAAATACAACCAATGGAAACATCGAAGATGACACATATGAGCCTTTGAGACCCCTTCCAGGATTGATTCCTTTGGATGATGATGGTCATCCCCCTGTAATTGATGACAGAATTTGTCCAAATTCATATTGTCGGACGTAATAAGTTCTTAAAAAATTGGTCGTCCTAATCGTAAAATCGTTTTCAAAATTATGTCACAGCGTTTTAACGTCTGATTCAACATTCACTGAAAATGAATTATTATTCATATATACACTTAGAATTTTATTGTTAATATTTTTACTGCATTAATCAGATATGAGCTTGTTGAAGCCAATTTTAATCCAAATAATATAATGATCATAACTCATTACATTAAATGCTACTGCAAAATCAGCTGCATCTAAGATGCTATATGAAATGCTATAATTAGTTTTTCACACTCTCTGTTTTCGTTAATCGTATATATATACGAAAATGTATATATATATATTACTATGTAGTATTAAAGCGTATGAAACTATTTCGGTTTTTGGTAAACCTTTATTTTGCCAAATGTTGTTTTAAAACAAACTGCTTATAAAGCGGTAGTCCTTTTATAATGCCAATTTTAACTTGAGTTTTTAAATATATTTCAAGATTGTGACCATAGCTAATCAAATAAATATAATACTATATCATAATATGTTCTCCATATAATATACAAGATATATCATTCCCTGTTATGTTTTCGTGTACATTCCTTGAAAACAATGTTAATTATTGTTCTCCATTTAATATTTTTAAATGCAAAAATATTCCTCGCTTCTTGTTCGTTGCAAATAAACTCTTATTTACCTGTTACATAACAAAACATACAGATAAATTACTTTATCAAACTCAATTTAATACCTAAGACCATTCAGAAACTCAATTTAATACCTAAGATCATTCAGAAGCTCAATTTAATGCCTAAGATCATTCAGAAACTCAATTTAATACCCAACAACATTCAGAAACTCAATTTAATACCTAAGATCATTCAGAAACTCAATTTAATACCCAAGATCATTCAGAAACTCAATTTAATGCCTAAGATCATTCAACCATTCAGAAACTTTGATACATAATAATATTACATAAAATCATAGCGTTTTTCAGCATCATGGATGTATTCGTATCGGTAAATCGGTAAATTCTGTATTAATGATGCAGTCCAAGTGCATTGTGAATTATTATGCATAGTGGTCTGGCGGTGGCCGGCCGGTGGCTAATATTAGTGAATGGTCTCAGAGGAAAGAAACGGAGAG
>JABASD010000263.1:0-92539 GCA_019776165.1 Pogonognathellus flavescens | reverse complement strand
CACCACTACTTTTGTGCACAGACGACGGACAGACGGACGGACAGACAGACAGACGGACATCATACGCATTCTTATAAGACCTCTATCCTATCGGTCTAATAAAGTAAATTGACGACAAGTAAGGACGGAGGCTGGAAAAGAACACAAGTCAACATGAAAAGGAACGTTGTCGCATATTCCTTTGCACTTTTCCACTCGTCTGGCTCTGCCTGGCTCTGTCCTCATCTCTGTCAGTCTTTTCTCTCTCTCTCTCTCTCTGTCTCTCTCTCTCTCTCTCTGTTCTTCTGTATTCTCCTGAACAAAAACGTCTCTCCCTTTCTGACTCTTGACTTGAAGAGCTTTCCCTATCAACGTTTCATTTCTTTCTATTTGTCATCATGTTCTCTCTTTCTCTCTGCCTTTTTAGCATTCCTCTCTGTGTGTCTCTGCCTGTCAGATGGGTCTGTTTGGATACAGTCATTCAACTTCAACTTCCTCCTTCGCAAAACAAACTTGGATAAATACACTCGGCTCATAAATGACGTGACTGATTTTCATCCAAGTGTGTGTATGTCATACGCCGCTTAATTACTCTTACTGTGTAACTTTTATCATCAAAAAGACATGCCTACTACTTATGTGGAATAGTACGAACAAAAGTTATAGCTCCATCATACGTTCCGAAATAATAATAATAATATTCTTTCAAATGTAAACCTACAACGCTTTAATTCACAGCATTTGCTATTATAATTCTTCGGTATTAGGTTAAGCTACTAAAAAGTGAAGTAATTTAAACCACCATAAGTTTTAAACATGCTGGAGACATGTAATGTATGTACCTTTATACAAGAATGACAAGAATCGCACAACTTTGACTCATGTCGTAGTAGTACATCTAAAATTTACTCAGAAAACTTTTCAAATGGAAATCTGTCTGACTTTTCCAAGAAAGTTTGCATTTCTTTTTTACTACACCCAACTTGTATTGTACCTAATTGTATTTTTGAACTTGAACTGTTTTTAGATGATATAATATAGAGTGTCAACTTTATATCCAGGAATATCCATGCAGAATAGTAAAACATATTTATTATACAATAATATGAAATTGTATGTGCTTGGGTAGTGTGGTGGATTATTCTTTGTCAATGTCATTCTTTAAAAATTCTAAGAAATGAATAATAACATGTAATATGTAAAGAAAAACTTAAATCCGAGAATTATTATCCCAGTCTATATTTATTTCCAGTCATCTACAGACATGGATTTATTTAAAGACATTCTTTGTACCTGCATTCATTCATGATGTATAAACTTTCAAGACATTTTTCTTACCATTCACAAAGTTGTTCACGTATATAAGAAAATAATTAGTATAGCCATGTGGTACTACTGCATGTTTATATTTATTGTAATATTCCTTGAAAAACTCACGATTCATGAAATCATGAATGAAGCTTGTATTTACCCATATAAATAGTCTGAGGGTGCAAAGATCTCAAAGAAATATTCTTGCTCCAAAAATTCTAAAGCTAAAAAGCTGGTGCATTGACTAGGTGCATTTGTAACACATCTGATGACATGTTACATTATATACCTTCGTTTCTACAATAAGGACACAACTGTTAAGACGAAAATAATATCCAAAGGTCTACTCAATAGAGTCAATATGTCACGAAAAAAGAATAATGCTTGGAGTAGTAAGTAGATACAAATAATACTGACTATTTATTATCGTGTCTCCTGTTCACTCTCACGATATGTATATATGTATAGCAGGGAACAAGTACTCCATTAACTGTTAATACTACATGGGTTATTATAGTTACAGACTTCTGGATAGAATAAGTAAAAGGTGCTCTTTGCCCAATATTCTGACGATGAGTTGGCCCATTAAAAGAATTTCATGGGTGCGCTTCTGTATCGCATTCACTTAACAAGCATAGTAAATCCTAAAGGAACGGAACACAACTTGGGGCATAGCGTAACGTAATTTCCAATACGAATTTCTGAATTAGAAGGCATGGACATTTTCCCTGTATAAGTATTAAGCATGTAATATTAGTATACATGATAGTTGTATTATGCTGATAAGAATAATATGGGAAGCAAAAAGTGAAAAAAATCAGTAGACTATGGGCACATATAAATTTCACTTTATGTAAACGATGAAAAGGACTGACTTGGTGACCCAAGTCAAGCCAGGTAGCTCTGAAAGCTTAATACTTAATGGTTTTCAATTCAGTTCTCACACGTACACACACACATTGCTCATAAACACAGACAGACTCCAAATGTAACATAATATATTTACCACTTGATAGGGTATATATTTCTTTAAAATTTCAACATGTACTACTTTCCTTTAGATAAATTGGATAAAATCCAGAATATAAGATTTCTGTAGAGAAATTAAATCCAATTTACTTACATAAAAACTTTTACAAAAATTCTTTTTAAAGCATTTTTCAATCCTACATGTTACAGAGAATTTTGTGCAGAATTTTTTCCTAAATTTCTGAACACTGATTTTAAAAGATTACCTATCTACCTTATGTTCCGAATTTTAATCGTGACAATGGGTTTTGATGGCAAACCAAAGGACGTTATTATGTAAGTCCTAAGGAGGTACTCAAAGGTGGACAATTGAAAGCCTTATGTTGGCTTTGTTGAAGCCGGAATGGATTTCAAGTTACCTATGTACATTACACCATTATACTCCATACAATACAATGTGCATTAGTACTGCATACCGTATGAACTACTCGACAAGTGAACATGTTTCTCCCTTTGTGTATTGCTCATATATGGTTTATCTCTCATAATACTTATTAACGTACAATGTTATAAGTATAAGGAATTTTGGCTGGAAAGATATTTCTGTGGTGGGATGGAAAGGTATCTACGTATCTACTTCAGCTTTAGTCAAAGCTAAAGCCAACGCAAAGCAAACCACCTGAGAATGAATGACCCTCGAGAAAGCCAAGGACTTGGTGTTCTCTGTGTGTTGTCAACGGTGTCACTACATTAATCGCCTCTCGTACACGACAATACAATCAAATTCAATTGAACTGAATGGTCATAAGAAAAAGTGTGAATGTTGTGAGACCTAATCCTAATGTTAACTCATGTTGTATTTTGTAGAAGTAGTATATTGCATTTTATATTGCCATATAACTCTGCTGCGTCCTTATCCCCACTCATAATAATATCCCAATGATAATTATGTAGCCATATAAATACTTAGATTCTATTGTACTTGTGTAATGTATTTAAGAGTTCTGTTCTTCCATTGTAACGCGCTCAAGTAGGTGCAACTACAACGACAACAGCATAATATTACTGAATCACTAGTAAGTAGCTACTTATTTTATCTTTGAACAAAAAATCTAGTTGCTTCTTGTAACTCATTGTCGACTACAAATAGTGATAAAAGCTATTTGAAATAGCTTTGATAAAAGCTTAGTGCACGTAGGTATAATGTGCATGTACCATAATGGACACGAATGTAATCAAAACACGTCGGCGAGTACAATAATGCTAATTTACATGGAAATAAAATCATTCATCTTTTACACTTGGCTGTATGGTATGAAGTGTAATCGTATAGTGACACGATAAATTATTTTACAAGCACCTACCCATTTTTCTTTTTCTCTCAGGGGCTATGGCTATATAGAGGAAGGTATAAAGTATAAGTTGAACAAGACGCTTGTGCAATGGAAACTCTTTTGCTCACATCATTTCCGGTGCTCATTTTTTATATTTGTTCGTTACAGGTTGACAGTGACAAGAGAGAAGATACTATTATACGATATTATTTCGTACGTGATGCTCCTGACTCCTGCTATCCGTTTATATTGAATGTGTAAAAGATGTATGTTAAAGCTCCTTCTGCAAAGCTAATATTGGTATACTTCGTGAGATATAATTATAAGGCAAGCAAAAGGCGAAAAAGAATAAATGTGCAATGTATAGGTATTTGCAGCATTATGTTTTCCTTTACCTCTTTTATGAGGATCGTCTCTGGAGGATGGAGGGATGGAAGTAGACAACGGAGTTGTTGGAGGTGGGAGACCAAGCGGTGGACCGGGAGTAGTGCCCGGATACCACGCCCAACCCGCTGCACTCACAGCAGCCGCTTGACCATTGAACATTCGTAATTTATCGTAAACAGAGTCCGCAGAAGGACCACCTGATTGTTGTTCTTTTTGAGCTGCGAGATTCCTTAGGACTCGATTTATCGATGAAACCTGAAATAATTCAAATCATTTATAAAATCACTTTAAGTACAGTTTCTTCTTATTTGGAAATATTTCGTCACCCCAGGGGAAATCGGGCATTTCAATCGATGCTAGCAGCTTTGTGTAGAGAACTGTACTGAAATCAACTTGAAAAGCTACAAATCATTTTAATGCATCTTACCAAAAACATGTATGATTTATAACAAATTAGAACACACATACATACAGAATAACATAATCATCGCTAAGTATGTAATACTTAAACTAAGAGGAAAATGGGATTTAAAATAAAAAATAATTGGGACATAATAAAAATAAATTTATCATTGCATCATCGTCATCACATCGTAGTTGTTAGTTACGTTGTTGTTAAAAGTGTGCATTTGATATTCAGGACTTGGAAGTCAACCACATAGGTAGGTATGTAATTGCTATCGTTTCACAGGAATGAATATACTGCGGCATAATATTATTTATTACTGTGAATGAGGTAAGGTTGAATTGAATTGGATTAAGTGTTCATTGTGAAAGTGCTGCGGTTGATTTTTGCTCGAGTTCCCCCGTTCGAACGATAAATAATAATTATAATATATGGATAATAAATATGATAGTGTGTTGGGAACGAGACATGAATTGTATAATAGAGACATCAGAATTTATCCAAAAGACTTAAATCAACTCAACTCGGACGCTAATAAGTATTCTTGCCCGTTTGTGCAGACGCACTGCAAACTGCACACACAGACACGAAGACAGAGAATGGATACAAATAGGCGATAATAATTTTATAGGCATCATTCAGCCCTTTCTTTCCCATGCGGAGTGAGACAGGCATTATAGTTGCATGTATTGTATCGCAGTTTTGTGTGGTTGTGTTGGCTGTGTGAGTCGTGGTGAAATAAAATAAAAGTAAGTTGATGAAAACTCTCAGAAGGGACTCAATTTAAAATTGAATACAACTCTAATTCAATCGTTGAGCAATTGGCAAATACTACGATGAGTTGATTTCGAATGAGATGAGGATGAGGGAGACCCTGGGGTAAAATAAAATCGGTTTTTAGCTCCACGTCCCACTCGCTGATTATGTCTCACAATCCTTCATTAACTACATTAGCAGTTTAGTTTAGTAGCCTTCACTCTTTACTCTCTCAATCCTCCTCCTGACTCCGACTCTTCCCTTCCGTCCCACTCTCACTCTCTATAATAAATATAAATAGATATGTGGTAAAGTCAAGCAAGTTGTTCGACTCAAGTTCATTGTGAAACGAAAGAGTTGCGGACTGCGGTGGATCCTCATTTCACAGAGCACAATGCGTGACCCTTCCCCTATTAACAATACACTACATGTATAGAACGTACACACTAATATTCTCCAGTCTATTCAACTCTTCCTTCAACAGAAAGGCTTACGCTCTTAATGCCTCATATTTTATAACCCCAGAACAGATATACACCATACGCACTTTGTAGGCAATCGGAGAGTTATGTAATACACATGCTATAACAATAAATCATACACATACAGAACATTATGCACATAATTTTGCAACTATGACTATCCCACGTCTTTACTCGCTTCATACAATACAAAGTCCGAAAAAACCCCTTCTCCGTAAAACTGTCGCAATTCTTTTACAAAAATAAATGTGTCCGTACAATTTCTGAAATCTAAAAATAGAAAACAATATTTGCTACAACGTGTTCAAATTTTGATACAGATAAAAAAGATGTACCTATTTTTAACAAAATTATTGTCAAAATGAATGAATGAAAAGGGATCGATAGTTTTTTAGAAAGAATAAACTAGTTTATAGCTATATACTAGACGTATAAAAGTAGTATTGAAGTGATCGTATTAGAATTGGGGAAGAATGACTAAAAATAATTATTTTGTTCAGGAATTGTCTATAAGTACATAATCTGTTCTACTTACGGTATATGGTTTACAGAACATGGAATATAGAGATAATACATATTACATAAGTAATATAGGAAAAATGGGTTGAGTTTGTATATTGTGACTGAGAACATGGAATGATGCTGGGAGTATTTGTTGAGAAGGGCTGACAATTGATACGAAGAGTCGACGGAAGAATGGAATTGAGAAATGGAGAGAGGAGAGGTTATCAGTGCTCATATAGCTCTTGTGTTATGTCATGAGTTCAAGTGAGAAGGAATAAATGACGCTTTTCAATTCCGGAAGGCCAGAGAAGGCTCGGCAGTATAATGTCAGTTGTTCAATGCTCAGTTGAAATGATCAGGGTATCGAAATGATGATGAAAAGGGAATGATATATAAAGAAAAGACTTCAAGTACAATGCTTCCTTCTTATTGTCCACCACTCTTACAATTAGTCAATAATAGCCAAGGCACACAATGGATGCGGCAGTATAGTAGTCCCAATATACAAAACTATTCTTTTCTCTTCTCTGTCCCCAACGTATTGCACAACGTCCTACAAATACCAGCCTCATTCATATACGGCTTCGTTTTCTCCCTATTTTATATATAAACGTAAGATAGGGACAATCCATGATGAAGGAATCTTTCCTTAATTCCAACAAATAAAATACTTCATAGCTCTATACAATACTATACAGGTATACTTTGACATTACGTCAGCGTCCATTATAGTAAACAGTGCTGAATCTTATAATTTTGAGCAATGTACTCTTTACTATAAGAAAATATTCTTATTTTGTATGAAAAGTCCAAATGGGTCTCTTACCTTTCTTAAATTGACGTAGTTGCATTGTAATTCTAGTGAGAGGTGGGCGTTGAAAAAGTTTTGGAATGCTAAGAAATGTACCATCATTTTCTCATAATTGCACCATATTTGTGTAATGAATTGCAGTACCTGTGCACTTTGCGCACGAATAAAAAATAATATAAAGCTTAATTGATTACACAAGTACAGAAATTGAGAAGCGCAATGTGTTGAAACGACTGAATGTATCTTGCTTTTATTAATTACAGAATTCTCTGTGGAATTATGGCGGAATCTCAACTAGAGTATTAAAATTGTTATCGATTTTGTACACCAATTAAGGATTCTACTAAATATAAGGAGGCTAACAGACCTGTAAATCCAAATTTGATTTTGTCACTTCCAACTTGTACTTACCCAAATTCAGATAAGGAATCAAGGTCTATTGGAAATTAATGTAAACTTCTAAGCGAGGGAGGTTCATGACGACGACTACCGCCTTAATGCAATACACAAATACGTTGCTGCTTCCTCAAGTTGTTACAACTGTCAAATGCAATCGTGATATGATATTATGTGGAAACCTTCAACGAGATTCGATGAAATGAAAAAGTGTACGAATTAAATTTGTTTGTAAATAAAAACTGTATAAAAATGCAGGAAATTATTCACAACTGGGATATTTGAGGGAATTGGAACTAAATGATATTCTGAAATATGTTTGGAGTGGCTGATTGAACTGCCACGACATGCATTTTACAGAAGATTTTCGTGAAATAAATTGGGTAGGTTGCACAGGACTGAGTGAGAGCGGAGCCTGTGGAGAGATGCGTTTGCTGGTTAGAAAATATATTGCGGGGTCACATCAGCAGACCACCAGCCTCATAGTGACTGAACACTATGACATATATGACAGCCTTATAGGGTCGAGTGGAGCAAACTGGGCAGATATAAAAATATAGGGAATATATAGTGGCTTAGTAGTTTTGGATGATCGGATGGTGATGTTGATGGGAGACCTAAGGTAAGGTAAGGTTCACTGTAGCGAGCAAGCGGGTAGCGATTTCAATGAGTTCATTGCAGCGTGCCAAAACTATTCAAATCCACTCACATGTGAAATAACACGGAGACATTGCACACAGGAAAATCTGAAAAAATCAACTCGGTCTCAAAAGAAATCTCCTCGAAATTCTAATTGAATTTTCAATCGGCTCGCATCTCATTGATGTGTATGAGCATGTGATTGTCATAGTTGAAAATCAGCCGACCATTCTCTCCTCATCTACAAATGTAGAAGGTCTACTCAATGAAACTGAATGGAGCACAGCAAAACCAGACTTTCCTGACAAATGCCCCATAGTACCTACTCACACACAAACGCAATGCTATTTAATACCAATAATAAAATATATATCCACCCGTCAATTTAATACAATTTCAATATCATGTGCCTAGTTATATTATTATAACCAGCTTTGAATTAAATACTGCATGAAAAAACTTAACAGCCTAATTCCAGTTGGACAGAGTTCGACTCTCATTCAAATCAATTTTATAAGACACCGTAGCTGTAGCTATAGGTAGTTTATAATAATCATACTTCATCTAAAATATTACGGCATCATTATTATTTAAGTGTGGAAATAAGTGGTTATAGGAAAACTAATGTGAATGCCAAGACGATAATAATAGCAATGATATTACAGCAGAATACGATGTGGGCCAATATCAATAATACAATGGAGCATTTCCAGCTTTATACCGTATTTTTATTTATTCTTCTTTTCTCCATTACATCATTGTAAGGAGCACGGCACGGGCACTAGCCCGTAATTAACCATATGGAATTATGTACACCTAACAAAAAATAAAATATAGTAAAGTTGGAGAGGTTTCTCTCTTTCAGATTTTTTCATGCATTGCCACTAACAATAATCCATCAGTTAAATTAATGACATTAAGAATTGGATCTTTTCGTTGTGTTTATAATAGATGGGAATATAATGGTCGATCCCTACAGCTAAATCATGCATACTATTAATACACTTCGTGATCATTAGATATGTATGTATCTTCGTAAATAACAATTATTTTGTTTTGTACTCATTACATAATATTTGATCCTGTTTTTTTATTACTGGCTTTTTCAAATCAACTTTCTATTTCGCCTCCGCACAATGTGGCATCAATTCTTACGCTTGCATGACCAGTTTTTGAAATCTCGGTCTTGTT
Source organism: Pogonognathellus flavescens (assembly GCA_019776165.1). Taxonomy (NCBI): domain Eukaryota; kingdom Metazoa; phylum Arthropoda; class Collembola; order Entomobryomorpha; family Tomoceridae; genus Pogonognathellus; species Pogonognathellus flavescens. The sequence continues at coordinate 83,374 of JABASD010000263.1, read as the reverse complement.
GAAAACGAGATGAGATGATATCAAAAGAAAAGGAGTGGGATGACATTAGGTATAGGCGAGTAATTGTAATGATAATATAACTACATCATTAAACCTCCTACTTGATTTACTTAAAAATAAACACATCCTTTAGCGAAACACATTGCATCGGCGCTTCATCGACTACGTTTGTATTTTACGGAATAAAAAAGTCCGTTTGTATTTGATAAATCAACAGACTTTATATAATGATAATTATATAAGGAGACTCTATGCTTACACATGCAAGATTCTGGTCACAGTTTTTATGGGTAGGTACTTACTTAGATAACCTACTTTTCCAACAGTAACCTCTCAAATTCAGTATCTGTTTTACATACAACATCTGTGTCTATTTGTTCATTCATCCTCGTTTATTTGCTCACATAAAAATCGCAATAAGCAATAACATGTTGTTCTTGAACTTATAACTTTTATACGGTCGCCATTAATGTAGTCAGAGCCCTAACATCTGTGTATCTACCTGAAGCAAATGTTTTTATCTTATTGTTAGTGGGTTTGTTGACAGACACGTTGAAATGGAAAAGAATAAAAAAGTAATAACTAAAGTTTATCGGATTGTTTTCATCTTTAATAGATCTCATGTCTTGTGTCAAGGAAATAGTAAATGTAGATAAGACTGGAGATGATAGCCGTGGTGTGGTAACATGAAGAAAGTTAACTTGTCATTAGTGACAGGAAATTCGACATAGTGAATGAGAGAATGAAAGAGTCAATCTGAGTGTTTCGTCTTGTGAAAATGGCCGTAATATATTCTGAGGCTTAAGTGGTTTGATTTAGTTTGCTTGTTTCATTTCTTTTCTATGCTGAGACTGTCGTCTCATCCCATCTTGTCTTTTCTTGTCGTCCGTTGTTAGTTTCGTCTTTCAGATAGTCTTTCTTGACTTTGCTTGTTTAGTCATTCTCGAGTGTGTATTTGTGCACATACCTATTCTCCTACCATATAGACATACTCTACTGCTACTTTGAAACGCTCTGATGACATTAGAGAGATACAGGGAGTAGCAAACACACCAGTGTGATCTCCACGTTGGGATGGGTGTCTGTATAGAAGGAAGAAATGATTTGGCTCGGGTCTAGTTGAGTAGTAGAGAGATATCTGTCTATCTTGTGTCAGCGCCTGTGCCCCAGTGCAGTTTGCGGACGTACTTGGGAGTTTTTAGTGACAGCGACAGAGTGAAAAGTCTCCAGACGCGAGTTTGTTTTCATTTTGTTCGATCATGTAAAAGCTCCCAGGGAGCAAATATAGAGGAAAATAATGTTTTCGGAGTTGGGAGTGACAGGGCCGTCAACGCTTTCCAGGTCTTTTGACTTCCATCCAACCACAAAGTAATTTCTGCCCATGTTTCCACACAAAACCAAACTGAACTGGTTCAAGTGAACGAATGTCGCTCCCAGACTTCCCTTCCAAAAACAGCACCTTTCATCAAATTAATGAAACTGACACTAACCTCGCAAACAACTTGACTAATTACAAACTATCTCTAGTATGTATTTACTCCTACTCCGACCACTACCATTGCCTACTCCTCCACCACTAAACTGCGCCACTCAAACACTAATATCAGTAGTAATAAACCATTGCCAAACGACTGTAACAAAGTGGCATAGGATACACAATTACCCGTGTTACACAACAAAGTTGCTTACTGTTCTGTTGTTCTCAAATGAGTTGTCAATTGTTGTTTTCAGCTATTTTGACAAAGCTTGAACGAATTAAGTTAATTTGTTGTAGAGATGTCGATATGACAGATAGACACAGACAGAACGTCCCTATAAAGTAGCTTCCTTTATTAAATATTGATTAATTGTCACTGCTGGCTCCTATTTTTGAAATTTAAATTTCTTGTGACCCAGAGATCACGTATGAGAAGTTTGAACTAATTGTGTTAATCCGTTTTTGAGTTATACACGGACAGACGTAGACACCATTCTTATAAAGTAACTTATGCTACATAATAACCTAACTATGCGAGTCCAAAAGTACTTACTCAAATTTCATATCCCCACAATACGGAAACTTTTAGTTTCCTTACCACTATGGATCCTGCAATGTATAAAGGTGTATTATCAATTACAGAAAATACTATGGCTGAAATTTAAAGTAATAAATCCAATTGAGGAATCTATAAGCAGTATGAGATTTACTCCCCGCCCTCATCTGATGTAAAAACAGTATTGTAATTGAGTAAACGCAGCTATACAAAAAGCATTTGTACAAGGCCCACCAACAAAACCAAAGTAAACAAACTTTAGCATAATTTACTTAAGTAATTGCAGTATTGCATCCACTGCAAATGGTTTGGCTATATAGATATTCATCTCGTCATAATTTATTCGCTTTGACTGAAGCATTAAAAAGCAAATAAGAAGAACTGTCCAATTAAATTGCAATAGAACTCCGTCAATTTCTCAACTCGACTCAACTACGTGCATATTTAAGTAAATACGATCGAAATATACGAAAAGAAACACATTTCATCACACTTTGAAATTACCCCATCAATTATTTTGAATATTATGTATACGTGCGGAAGGAGTTTACATAGATATAATATGGGAACAAAACATTGTTTGCACAACAAGCACAAGACTTATAGGGATGCTGCAAGCTGTATTATATGATATCCCTCATGAAATCAATAAGAAGTAGCTCCTATACCAAACTAAAATAGTGTACGAGAGTGTAGATGCATATCTCGTTAATAATACGATGATTATAGTTATAGTTGTGCAATTCGAGAATGTGTTATAGGACGAGACTACTATTATGTGCTTATTGTTGCAGCAGTTAGACAGTTTTGTGCAGTGTATTTAAGTGAAGACCCTCGACTAGTCCATTAGGAGTGTAAAGTGTACATAGCTTTATACAAGTACTAGAGTGGAAGTATTTGGAGCATCTGTGAGTTTCTGTGTGTGTTGTTGTGTAGTCTTTTACTCTTCAGTTATTCACCATACTCTCAGAGCTCAACTCACTTCTCTAGTCATTTCACAGAGACTGACATGACATGACAAGGCTCGTCCTCACTTTACTCCTGATAAAAGCATCTGACTCGTTCGCTTTATACTCTCTCTATCTGAATCTCTATCTCCACTCCATGTAAATGTCTGCGATATACTTGAAACACACGGAGCAGCAGCAGCATGACATGGAAGAACAGGAATGGAATGGAATGGAAGAATCAACTGGAGATTCTCCATAGTTGGATTGGATGTGATTATGTCGATATTATTTGTGTTCATTGGCGTGTAAGAATGCTTTAATGCCTGCAGAGGGATATCCATTCTGGAAGCGTGATGTGTACATGTTCCATCCCTACCGCAATACACACAAGCATATACAACAACCCGAACACATAACACACTGCATTTTCCCAGAGACCAGGCACACACAACAGAAACAGAGAGATTTCACTCAAACTGCATTGGGACATGTCATTTGCCATAGAACTTGCCTAACATTACATGTGCCTTCATTTTCAGCAACCTTACAACAACTTCCATCAGGACCAACTAATATTTTCCATGTCCTAGGGGTCTAAACAATTCTCAAAAATTCTTCATTTTCATCCAACGCTTTCATTCAGGCCTATACTGCCACTTTCTAAAACTGCACGTGAAATTCTTTTTCCTTTTAGCTTATGCCAAACTGTAAAGAATTTAAATATATTTTTAAAGATGTAATAAATCTAACGAATGCATCTTAAGTGTAAGTAACTGCATTTTATTAAATGTTAATTGAATGTTTGTTAGTGTCATAATGTACAGATATTATTTACTTTGTCGAAATAATAATTCTATTGGCTACAAAATGACAAGAAATTTTAAGACGAAATGCCATTTAAATAAACTGGGTTTTTTATGATGGACCTGCTAGTGTTTTATAGTACAAGTGAGATTGAGTGTTAGCTGAGTCCCCTACGACATATACTTTTATAACCACTGGCATTGATGCTTATACACCGTGAACACAAAATACTCGGGTGCTTTACTACTACCGAGCTTCGTAGTTTGTCATGTGGATTTTGGTTTAGATTCACAACTACAATTAACTAGCAAATATTATATGTAGATGCAGTGTATGCACTGCATAATGGGAAGTAGACATTGCATATTACACGGAAGCAGCGAAAGCATTAGAGGTATCAATCCCAACAACGTAATAACTGGAAAGGGACTCCGCACACGGAGAAACAAGAAAACCGACATAAAACATAAAACGCTTCGTTCATTCTTCTACCAGAATGTACAAAAAGGGCCAGAGTGTGGCAAGGCATTTTCTGCTTACTACTTTTACGCGTAAATTATGTCATGGAGAGTCGGCCCTTGTCGTTTAAAAAATGTAATGATAGGCTACAGACTATTTGGTGTAAACCCGGTAGCTTTATATCCATCTAGTTTTGTTTGACTTACTATATTACATATTCCACACACATATGACAGATATACTTGTGTAAGTAGGGAATGGTTTCTAATAATATTATTTTTCTATGTGACCCTTAGTTACTTACAGGGTGCAGATATGATACTGCAATCTACAGAAGAGAGAGAGAGAGAGAGCGTATTGTGCTTATGATGTTATAATCGTCTTTTATATAAATAGAAGTGCGTTAGTCTTTCTTGTGTGAAACGATGTGGATATTACGATCCATTGGAAATGGTGCTGAGTAATCGAGAGTAATGCTCTTCAGCATTTTCCTATTCTATCCCTTCTGGTAAGTATGACTTGAGTTTACTTTGGTGTTCTTGGTCCATTCGTCTTCTTCCCTAGACTACGTGATCTGCAAATTATATCGGCCAATGGGTTACATACACGATCAAATCACCCACTCCGTTCTCATCCGTTTCATTCCTCTGTGTATGTACTGTGTGAGTCGTCGTCGCTATTCGTGTCCCTACACTCTTTTATGTATGAACTAACTGATTGCGAGTTTACTATGGTGGATATAGTCAAGTTGCATTGTCGTTGTCGTCGTTGTCACGTCATTCTAGTCTCTTTGGATATTTCTAGTAATCATTCCTCCACTTTTCTTCTTCATCATCATCTCATCATCATCACAATTTTCATGGTGTAACGAACCTTTTTAAAATCTACTTGGCCTGAGCAACGCATTTGTTCTGCTTGCTTGTATTTGTATACCTACATCATTCAAGTATTCGTGTTCAAGCACCTACTTGGAATATTATAACAGCAATATAAAAGTCATAATGTATATAGATATATATATGCACTTCTGTGGTAATAATATTTTCTGTACATTACATTCCTTTGCTTTGCGTTTCTGAGCTTAAGTATTGTGATCATTGTGAAACCTTTTCTTTGCCTATTCCAAATACAAATCCACAAAGTATGTTCTCTCTAGTATTCTCTTTTATGCTCTGTTCACAATTTGATTATTAAATTCATAGAGTTCCTTACGAACGCTGTACAAAAGAATAGGACAAGACAAGACTCTCTTTTTATTCCATTCAATATGCAGTTAGTTGTTACTAATTGCCGGATCACTGCTCTTACTTACATACATACGTGTACATGTACACTTAAATCAGCTTTCTATAATCAAAAACAACCATTGACTCTCCATGTAAGAAAAAGTACACGGGTTGAGATGAGATTAGCTTATAAAGTTATCGTGCTAACGTAGTTTTGAAGTCCCAATACTAATACACGTGTATATTGTACACACTACATAATAAATACAAGTAAATAGATGTAAATACAGCTCTGAAGAATCAACACATCATCATAATCATTGTATATCATTATGTACCGCTTCACTATTAAAACATAATAAAAATACGTGAATGACTGTACATCATTTTACATTTGAACATGAAAGTTTCATTTCAAATCTGTAGAGTAATACAATATCATTACTTGGAAATAAATTACAGTGTGATAGCCGATTTATTATAGATTCACAAGTAGCAGTGTGGTATAACTTATAACGTCGCAAGAAGAAGAAGCTAAGCATGTCGTGTAGATGAAAAAATTGTCGAATGGCATAAAAAGTTAGTCAAGTCGTTGTCTCGCGCTGCGTTGGTTGGTTGGTAAACAGTCAAGTCAAGAAAGAAAAAGAATGAGCTTAGCTCTCACAGTGACTGACTAAGGATGCATCTGGCTCTGTGGCTGAGAGAGTCTCAACAGAGTCTGTACTTACGATGAAAAGTTTACGGGCTACGCAGAGAAAGAGGTTTTAAGATGAGATCTGAGTGACGGGCAAGTCGAGTTAGTTTTAGTTGCGATAAGTTTAGTACTTAAAGAATGGCTCACATTTATTTGTCGGATCGGCTCTACCATCTCGAAAAGGTTACATTAGCTTATATATCACACATAAAATAGAAGCACTTCTTCCTAGAGACTTTTATTTCTTTGTATACACTTTACAGTGGTATATACCTACACCACTTGCATTTGCGGCCTTTATACACGTCTGGTTATGTACACACTCACATGCATCCATGTAAAATGTAGAAATAAAGAAGGAAATACTATTTGTCGTCGCAAGGAAGTATTATTTTTTGACTTTGAAATGTTAAGTTCAGCTAAGAAGACACATGCAACCTAGAGGATTCATATATTTGAAACATTACATAGAGAAGAAATACTACTAACCCTTTGCCGTTGGTAAAATGCGACAGTTTGCTACTAACTCGGGAGTATTAGTCAGAATGCAAGTATAATATGAGCAAACGAAGGAATAAAAAATACAGTTCAAGTTTCCGTCTTGCCATCATTGCCAATCTAAAGCAAAGCTAAGCCAAATAAGAACTAAGCTAGTAAAAGTGTACGTTATATACACTAGGAGAGAAAGGGAAGAAGAATGCAAGAAGACGTTGTTCGTTGGGATGCAGCAGATTTGAAGAAGGACAGACCAGTTGAGAACTCACAGGACCAGTATGAGGACACAGGACAGTCCTCGGAAGAAGTAGCGATATACAAACAGAGTCGGAGACAGAGTCAGCCTCAGCCCTACTAACTAAGTCTGATTGAGGAGAAGAGAGTAACTGGGAAAACACATTAAGACGAAGTGAAACTGGAGTTGGAAGTTCTGTTTGAGTCGAAAGTCTCGTCTGAGAGGCATATTTCCACACGAATGATTTGATCAAGTTGACGGCCATGGAAGCTACAATCTTCTATCCAAATCTACCGAAAAAGAAACCAAAATCCATTTCATCTGGCCCGCTTTAACGCCGTGCCGCTACATGAACGAATCCGTTCCGTCTTAAGCTCACTTGCACTCTACTTTGCCGTAACTCTTGCCTTTAATACTCTTCTTCTTCAGCCGTCCACACTAACATCATAATGCAACCAGCCGCAGCATACACACATACAGCTACCTATCTAATGTACTACACACTAATGTATTTCATAAATATTTGGATATAAAACTTATAGAGCTGAATGTGTAACAAGTCTTCTACTACAGCAGCTACAGCCAGAATTAATGTCAGAGTTACCACATAAGTAGATAGAAGATACCCATACAGCTAGTTGAGCCCCAATTTCCACTCTCTATGTGAGTAGTTCACCATTCTGTGTATTTAGGTATTACGGTGGTGGTGGTGGTGGTAGTAGTAGAAATGGGTTTAGTAGATGTGGTGATCATGATGATGGGATGACTGTATGATGGAAGGAAATTTATATGACGACTATAATAATAATGTTTCTATGTGGAGCACGGAGCACCTATATGAACAGATAAAGAAGTTTTGCAACCGAAATACAATTTTAATCTGGACTGAGCAACCTTTACAACTCGGATGCCTTTCATACTCGTTTAACGTCATGAAACTGTGGCGGATGCTTAGCCAAGCCACCATCAGATCAGTCAGAAAGACCGAACCACTCCAATCCCACTCTTTTAGCCTTTTGGGAATCCAGTCCACCTAACCAACTGACTATGACCACAACCACCCTCAATCATTAACCTTACATTTGCTATTATGTTCACATCTTATAAATACTCCCACAAGTACCGACTACAAAGACTACCATCCCTTCCCATCATAAATACATCAAACAAATAGATCAGGAGGAGATGCTCTCCATGAATGTTAATATGGACACAAGAACAAACAAATACATCGTTGTGCTGTACAAACTAAACTACTTATTAATAAATATGACCTCCTCCTATTATTTGGGAAAAAATGTTATTCTACTATAGTGGATTGGGTTTTTTATGAAGAGCAAGTTTAATACTAATAACATAAAGATGCACAGTATCTCATCTTTGTTCCTTGAGGTGTGGATAATTTAGTGGATGGATAAAAACAAGACATTTCTTATGAGAAAGGTGAGTCTAGTCTCGTATCGACTCTTCATGTCTTACGTTAGCCAACAAAAACAGGAAATTCAATAGGACTTACACTTGGAACGCTGTCACTTACACTTGGAATGTTGTCGTTGGTACACACGCCCTCGGATAGAAGTCGGTCTCGAATTTCCCAAGCGAATATTGAAGGGCATTCTCTTTTATATTCGGCGATCTTGGACACGACAGGAGTTGTAGCCACTCGGGGTTTACTACCACCGATCGCACGAGGTTTGATTGACCCAGTTTCATAATATCTGAAAAATCATCATTTATTTGAAAATATTGTCAAACAAATCAACTAAAATTATGTATCTACATAAATGTTGAATATTTGTATGGTAAAATGCAATGCATCATGCAATGGAAATAATTTGTATCGGTACCAAGGTATCTTTATAATGCCATTACTTATTATCATGGAATTTCATACATGTACATCTAACAAAACGTTGAGTTCAAAAATGGTACATGGGTCCAAGTCAGACACCTGGGGACATTGTAAGAAACAACAAAAGAAAAGGCAACTGATAAGTAGAAGAATATTAAGTTTCGTCTCACCTGCCAAGTATCTTGGACACGCAGCCATTTGATACTTGGAGAATTCGGGAAATATCGCAAGGTCTCGCTCCCGAATGGGCCAGCTCAACAATTTTCTGTCGTGTTGAGTCCGGCAAGGGTCTACCGTTGACATAAACGCCACCCAGCTGGTTGATACCACTGTGCCCTGTGTCAAATCCCATCATTGAGCATATCAAATTCCCCGACACTACACTCAAACAACACACAAACCAACACAAGCACTCATATTATTAAAAAATCCCTATTAGTAATCCCTGAGTCTAATAACACATTCACTGTAATTCACTCGATCATCGTAATCGAAAACAGCATTGAAGAAATATGCACAGAAAAATTAAATGATCTTCCTTTCAAATTGTAGTTGCAGTGTTTAGAAGTCTCAACAACAACAATAACCGTTCACTTCACTGTTCACTCACTGATGTATTGATTTCGTAAAAAGTTCATAATATTCTTATTACACAAAGATTATCCAACTTTATTCGTTATTTTTATTTCCTTTTCGAATCTGTAAAAGTGTGCCATTCAATGTATCTCTAATGTTTATGTTTTCTATTATTGTTTCTTTTCAGTTGATTTCTTTCAGCTGCGGAACGACCGTGTTGTCCCGTGAGGCAAACAACGGGCAGAATCTCTTTGTCTCTATAGAACAATCCATACAGTATAAATCAAAACGAGGGCATTGTAGATCTCCAGGCTGCTACCACTGCACTGCCTTAGTAAATATTAAAAGAAATAATCTAATAAGTTGATTACGGGAAATTCGATCCAACAACGTAATGTTTACAAATGAAATGCCTTAGCAATACTGTACTGAGTAATAAAAGGAACTGGTCGGTATACATGAAGTCAAACACGGGCAAAGAAGGATGATAAAGGAAAATCTGATATTTAATATCATGAACACAATATTATTGTACACCTCATTTAGAGGCAGGAGTCTAATGTTGAAACGATGATGGTTAAAGCTTAGCTTTTACTAACTATCCTTTACTAACTCATCTAGTCGCTTTGGCATATGGCACGACACATTGTGTCAGATGCCATGCAGGATGAAAGGAAAGCTCACAAGAATGAAGTGCTCCTCTTCTCTTCGTGTACAATATTATTATGTTTTTGTTCCGTTCAACAAAGTTGAAATGTATCCATATTCACTCTAAGCCCACTGTTTTCCCAACTTTCCCAAGAAACCTTATAACTGACAATATCCTACTCGTCATAGACCTCTCATACTTCTTACTTACACAGAAACTAACAAGTACTGATGACTTGTTGGGATTGCATTGGGATGGAACTATAGTAATATTTCTATCTGATAATGTACCTACGTTATTCTTCTTCTTACTTATCTTTCTGCATCTTTAATATAGTCATCTGCTATACCTACACGATATACACAGTAATAATAACTGTGTCACTCAATTTTGTGTGAATACTGGGAGAGTACTATTACTAGCTCCTATTAAAGAGTGTGTTGGCTATATACCCTAACCTACTATCTATCACTACTAAAATGAACTGAAAAAGAACTTATTTGGTTAAGGTCTATACTAAATACAAACAGAACGGAGCTTTACTTTAAAAGTAAGTAAGCTGTTTGAACTGATGGGAGTCAGTCGGTGGTAATGGTGGTGATGGATTGTTACGAGATAGACTCTGGAGGCACACCGACACTATTATATGTACCTTTAACTAAAAGTAATATGAATGTACTTATCCCATGAGTACTAACTAGAATACCAACAAGAAAGTAAATTATTTACTGCACAGGTAAGTTGTGTATATAATAATGAAGTAGTTTTGCCGGCGAAGTTTTACTAAAGACCGGATCGGCTTCTCTATTTGACACACACGAATCTATTCTCCAATCTACCAGAGGTATACAATAACTATTTAGATCCTGTGTACACAAACAAAACACAAATAATAAAAACTGCACTCCTATGCTGAGCTACTCTTCGAGTGCTTATTACAATTCATATAGGTATTCAAGTGAAACACGGACAGCTACTCAGTATTCACTTACGAAGGAGAATGGAAGAGATGAGAGGTATTACTACTTTTGACTGAATAGTTGTTGTTTGTTAGACGTTGCTGCTGAACTAAATGGTATGTTATGTAACAGAACGGGAAGAGAGGACTTATGGCTATTGTAAATAGAAACAAGTACGTGTAGTTAGGCAGAGGAGTGGTGATGGAGTACTCACTTTGGATTTAAAACCGACGGGGATGATCGTGGGGCAAGCGAATAAAAGGCTCTTCTAAGTAGGCCTCTCTGTATGTGGAACACAATTTCCTTCTGTTCTTCTGCAACAATCTTTCTTTCATGTGTGTGTGGAAAAGTGTGTGTGTAGCTACTGTGTACATGTTCTAAGGGCCCTTCTCATGATACCTACCACTGTACCATGTATTGTAAAATATTTATTACATTAGAAAGAGGAGGTAGAGTTTTTAGCTAAGGGCCTGTGCGGGAGCAGTGCAGTGGTAGTTCACGATGCATATAGAAGGAAGGGTATATAGTTCTACCGTGGGTTGTCAAACGATGAAAAACCATGGAGCAGAAGAAGAACGTGGTCATCACCATGTGTAGTATTGTCTGTCTAGTGTACCATTCGGTATTCACTATCGTGTTCTTTTCAACGATGATAGTTAGGACTTTGGTAGTATAGTCTCAAGAGGACAACACGAAACGAAATGTTTTTAGTCACTAAAGTCTATCACTTTTTGTTGTTTTGTAGTCTTTCAATGTTCAAAGGCAGTGTCCATTTTTACTACAGAAAACCATTCAATAATACCAATGTAAATACTATAGGCATTAGAACTTTGTTCCATGTAATGCATAAATAATAAAAAATGAAATCATTCACAATTAACAGTAAAGAGAAACAGATGATACAAAGAGTGTCAGTGCTGATACGGATTTTATGTTATATTCTTATTTTGTTTTTCTTGTTGTTTATTCGTCACTTTTTACAAACAGTGAAAATTTTAATGTAAATGTAGTTGTATTAGTCAGCTCACTTAAAATAAATCATACATTCTCGATAGTTTAGTAGTTGGAATGTAAGTTGCAGTAGGAAATATTGGATTTTATTCAGCTGGTTTCTATGAAATTTCTTATGAGACCCGTATTTAAATAAATAAGAAATAATAGCAAACTACTATGAAAAATGTATCTATTTTTTATATGACTGAACAGATCTGTATACGATTTTCTCGCAATCTATTTTTGCATCCTCAAGACTTTGTTAGTATATAAATCAACCCGTTTGTTTGCTTTAGACAAGTACAAACTAAAGTATTGATAGGGATAGACGAACAATAGGATATGAATCTGAGTACTTGTAAAAACCATAATATTGAGTAACAGGAAGAACTAAGTGCGATTTTCTGCCTTTCTGCTTTAGACATGATTACATTGGTAAGCTTCACTTTGAGACTTTGAGTTACTAAACTTCTACAAACTTTCCCAAGTCATTATTACTGTCTAATGAATTTTTTGCAAACTTTGCAAAACGGTTGGTTAAGCTACCTACATCGGTTTTTGAAAGTTTCTATGAAAGTGCTAGTGGTTTGAAGTTAAAGTCCTACTCCAAACATTCATACACAATCATCCATCACATTCATTCAGAAAATGAAATAATAAATTAAAATATTTTGCACGAACATTCCACAAACTGACCTTTGTGTGGCATCTCGGGCACGGCTCCCAGGGAATGCTGAATCTTGCAATGAGCCACGACGAACGATGAAAGGAAACTGACTGAAGAAGAAATTGAAATCTGCAAATAGAAAATCACAACACTCTGTTTATGAAAACAATTAATGATTTCCCTATTAAGTAGATTTTATTAAAATTAGCCGAATGAACTCTTATGGGCCAATCGACTCATACTGTAAAATATACAAATAATATAATAAACAGTCAGGAGACAGGTCAAAAGAGTGTCATTCAAGGCAACATGACCAAGCAATTATGCGTATAACACACAATAAGCTATTCTCTGACAAAACAACTTGGAAAATAAAGTATAGTTATAATAACTATAACAGGAAAGAATATAATGGTTTGGACATTTAGAATAACTCGTCTGATCGTCTGTCGTATAAATTAATAATGCATGTTCATGTCTGTCAACAGTTGTCTTGATTGGATGGGAGTTGAGTTGAGTGGTGAATGTCGTTGGCATTTGAAACATAATTAGATGTGTCACTGCCCCTCACTCCGATAAAATGACAAAGTGACATATTCGACTCGGTCTATTAGTCATAATTTACCATTATCCGTTACTGTGGCCGTGCGCACACATTTATTTCCTATGCGTTTAAGAAAGGTAGACATGAAGACCAGGTCAGAGGAGGACCAGGACACACTCACATCAAATGAACAATGAAATTAGGATAATGTGGTTTCTCAATTCGAAATTCAACACCGATCTTCTCTGTATATGTCTCAAGTCTCAAACCTGGTCTCACACCGTGGCTGCATTTCATCGTCGTGTGTACGTGTCTCATTGTTATAAATGTAAACAATATCTATCTAAGTGCATTTATATTGAGAGCTTTAATGCACCTACCTATATGAAATTCATACGATGTTAGGTCAAACTGTCAATAATGGGAAATGGATAGGAAATACTTTTATGTATAGATATACAGATTCTGCTCCCCAGAAGAGTCGTGAGTAAATTCCGATCGTCTTATCATTCAGGACTGATCGATATATGCATACAAAACTGTGCAGAGTGGAAGATTGACGAAATGATTGCATTCACATTACTGTGCATCTTGTAAAACTTCATCTGTCGACTTCTAGAAATGACTAGGCACAAATAGCCGTTTTCCTTTATCTGTTCGTATTCCTTTATAAGCAAATATATCGTGGAATCTGATACTCTCATAACAATAACAGACAAAAAGTGTAACAAACAAGAGAAATAATCAGGTTAACCTATCCTGCCATAATCACACTCAATCACAACACAATAAACTACAGTGCACGTGTATTGGCATACTGAGCTGGCACAATTCTCTTGTCAATTCTTTACGTGACCCCATCTAATAACATTAATCAAACATGCAATATTTATTTCAGTTTAAATGATAATTTTCTGAGTATTTCTGATTATTTCTTTAAACTGCTTGTAAGCTCAGCTAACATTAATCCTTACCAAATGTATATTTTCATTGGTTAAAGTAAAAGTGTGATTGTAAACTAAAAAACTAACTTTAAAAAAATAATGGTAATATTCACTTGATTTGCCGAACTAGGTATTTATCTGAACTATCTTAACTATATACGATGTAAATTTCTAACAATAACGTTGAGAAGTATCCATGACACAAGCACACAATGTCCACGGATGAAAAACATGTGGACGTTGACTTATTTCCATATACACGACACACATCAGTTCAATTACTGTGATCTGTTGAACTGAATTCGCTCTGAATATCAATTTAATTATAACGGGGAGATGAAACGATAGAAATCTGTGGAGGAAAGGATACCTTTCTTTCTTTCTCTGCATTGATTGTTGGTTGCACTTGTAGCAGTATTGTTATGTCAATAACAAATCTAACATGTAAAATGTAAAATGTAAATATACAGATACGAATAACGTTGGCAATCAGAGGTGCTGGAGTAAGTTGAGATACGAACGAGTGTCTGGCTTGTTGTGTTGAGTGATTTATTGAGAATATCTTCTAAAGCGGTCTATACACCAATATTAACATAAAATAACCTGCAACAGTCTTTGCACTTACTTAATCTACCACAAATACTATTACACTATTATGTATTTCGTTTCACAATATACACTAATCCACTATTCGATTTTGAAGATCCCTTTAATAAATCATAAATATTCTTTATGTTTCTCACACTGTTCATTTACAATACACACGACACTACAAAACAGTAGAATCATTGATCCTTCTTGAGTACACGTAAGAATAATCGTAATAATATCACTTTAATATACAGTTAAGAGATTCTGGTTGTGTCATCTTCCATCGTATCAGATGATTTGACATGGAACGGTTTATTATTATGATTATAGCAGTATGATTTGGTAAGTGTGTGTGTGTGTGTGTTGAGTGTAAGTTAAATGTACGGAGATGGTTTTTAGTGGGCAACCCCAGGGTGCTTACTGTCATTATGATGTGTTGTGTAGTGTTGTACTTGTACTCGACTTCGACTGTCTGTCTGTCTGTCTCCAATGCATTGTGAACATTAAAAGATGTATAGGAGTAGCAGGAGCAGCTCCAGACCTCAGCAACACTTGAGCAGACAGAGCAATCCAACATACACATCACATACATTAAAATCCTATTCCATTCTATGGAGTAGTAGTAGTAGTAAAAGACTTAAGGTCATGGATACGGATACAGAATACAGATGCACACAACAAAACGCGACGACAAGATATTTGTTAACGTCCTCAACAACATTTCATAAATTACATACTACATACGGGATTGCAATGCAATGTGCTATTGTTGCTATTACTTCTTCAGATATTTTGCTACCTATAACCTTAAAGTCTCTACGTTTGCTTTTCTTGTACCTAAAAATATGGCTTTGGCCGTCGTAACAACTATTTCTATTACGTTTATTTATTCTTTTTATGTTTGATACATAGGTACTACGATTATATCCATGGGGACTTATATAGAGACTCCTATATGTACTATTTCCGTTGTGGGTGATTTTATGTTCACATATTACCATGATTGCGTGACCTATTCATACAATTTACTAGAATGTTTTCCATATGGTAGTTAACTAGTTATTTCTTTACATCTAAGAAGGAATCAGAATGTATGAATGTATATGGAGTGGTTGTTTGGTGAGTGAGAAAGTGGCGAGGATTTTTATGTGTACTATATGTACATGTTGTATTGTGTATTGTTGGTTGTGTCGTATTGTGGAGTGCACAATGCAATGCTCTAATATTATAAAAGTAAGTTCAGTTCGTGAGTGAGAATGTATTAGTAGAAGTTTTGATCTGTGAGCTAAAGGAGCGGACAAGACACTTTCACCATGTAAGTCCATGGGGTGTCCCATTCATAGTTTATGTCAAATACCACACTACACTACAACAAACCCAAAATGTAAAGCCAAAAGCGAACTAAATGGAAGGACGGCGTTGAAATCGGTATTCTTTACGAGTAACGTACCTTTATTAAACATTAACTTAACGCTGAGCGGCTTATGTCGACGACTTAGCGAGATACATAATAGCAACAGCAGCGTCAGTATTGGCTCGGATAAACTTGGCCGTATAATATTATTATAAGAATCTATTCCTCTCTTCAGAAGACCTAGTATTGCATGTAAAGTGTCATAGCTGGGCAAATTGTGAGCTGTGGGATATAAATAATATGGGAAATGTGTAGGTATTATTAAGTATATATGGATAAATAGGTGGTGGGTATTGATTTCAGTTTCTATCGAACATTTTCTAAGGGAACGTAAGCAAACCCTTAGTTAGCCTTTGTGCTCGTTATCTGTATCACTTCACCCATTCTCTAAATCTCTTTGTGTCTCCTTCCGAGCTGCTACTACACAATGCTCTGTAATATGCAGTTGCCTGCATGGGTCAACCAGCTTTTGCCTTCCCGTCTATCAGTTTATCATCCGATGTACATTACAATGCACTTCTCTACAAATAAGTTCAAGTGTAGACATTCATTTCCCTTTTATCAATCCGACTCTTTTTACTAAATAAAAGTCCTTTTTTACCAAATACTACTCTCTGCTTCCACATTAGTACAAATACATACCTTTCTATTCAATGTACAAATGTCCGACTACTCTTCTCGTCAGTCAGTAATGTATTTTACATTAGGTATGTTCTGTATAAATGCAACCCCCATGTCAATACAAATAAAAAACATTTCTTAAAATGTTTACAGAATTAATGCCCGTGTCTACATAGATTCAAAAAGCAAAGAAAGGAATCTACAAAGAAAGGAATTTCAATTCGCAACAAATTTGACGAATTTATTTTTGTAATATTGAAAACTTCTACACTTTATTTTCAACATCGTTTTGCATAAATTGATATTGATTGTATTTTGTTCCATTTGTGTAATAACGTGGCATAAATTTGGGGAAGTGAGTGTTTTGAATGTACTTATTCTTTCTTCGTTGATTGCTTTTGTGCACAATGTATGTTGCTACGCAAACATTTAGCTGATCTCATAAAATGAAGTGGGAGAGCATGAACAGTTGGTTGTTTACCGATAGCGAGAATATTAGTGCAGTAAAGTTCTTTTGAAGTATTTGCACTTTTAGGAGTGTTGTGTATGATGTGTGCGTGTACTTGGTGTGTGTTTGCAGTCAAATACAAAGGGTGAGATATTGGAGAGTGTGGGAAATGTATGTAAAGTGAGAGTAAAAGTTGTACTAATATTCAGTCGAGTGTAATGGATAAATCTGACGAGAGTCGTCAAGTCAAGTGATCATAGCATATAGCATGCAGTCATTATTAGATTTTCGCTCTGTTATCTTGGAGCAGGATGGAATGGAAGTTCAAGTTGAAGAGCTTGCTTGTTTTCAGCTTCCACTGAATTCTCTCGGCACTCTTAGTCCACTTTCCACACATCCAGCACAAAACGGGTAGGAAACAAAGCAATATCTCTCCACGTATATAGCTACTACTTCTATCTATCTACATTTTCAACTCACAGTTTCAATCTCAACACTTTCTACTATTTCAGCCGAGAAAATGTCAAAATTGGTCCGCAGAGTAAGCGTCAAGAGTATGACGACGGTTTCTAAGAAACTTCTAAAAGAATCTTCTTGTTAAAGAACAAAAGTAAAATTCTATATCCTTATACATTCTTTTTCTAAAAGAATCTAAAAATATGTGAAAAATCTATAATCGGCTATTTATATCTTGGAACACTGAGGAAACAAGTTCTGTGTCTGCATATAATGACGCAAACAATGTAGTCACTTCACGAGAGTTAACCAGGCGCAATTAATTGTGATTTAGAAGTAGAAACATGTAAAAACCTAATGGTGACGGTAATGCCTTTTATAATGTCTACTGAAGGAGTATAAAAGAGTTTCACAGATTAACGCGATGACTATATAGGTTAAGGATGGTTGAGAGACGGTGATGAAATGAGAGATGAAAGAGCGAGTTTAGGTGATAATTTTGGAATGATGATGAGTTGTGTGATGTGATGCAGACGGACGGAGTTAGGTACATGAGTAGATTTTAGGACGGTTGCTGTATGCATGTGGTTTGGTTTGTTGATGAAGTAAAAGTCAAAAATAAACAAAAAGTGTGTAATGTATGAGTTGTGACGACTGAGGAGTGTTTCTGGTGGTAGAATATATCTGTACAGGAGAAAGCGGGCGAATTGGAGCTTGGTGGAGTGGTTTGAGTTTGGTTTTCGGAGAGAGAGAGAACGGCGGAATGTGGATGATGGTAGTGGTGGAGGCAGGAGGAATAGGGAAAAGGCCGAGGACTGTGTTTGGGAAGAGTTGTGAGTTTCGACAGAGGCACGAGTGTAGTTTTGTATTTGGAGAAAAGGACGGAGAGGAGTTTGAGAAGAAGGCAGCGAAGAGAACAGGAGAGGACTACTTAGGAAAGAATGAAAGACTATAGAGAGAACGTAAGTAATGGTGAGACGAGAATGAGACAGAAGTCGAGGAAAAAGAGTAAATGGGAGAGTGGTGCGGTTAAGTGAGTTTAGTCAGTCCACGGTTCATAAAGCATTGAGATTGGTCCATATTCTTCAACGACTCATTATGTTAACGTGATTTCATGGCACTCTACATGCACCATGGAGCGTAAAATGCCCAGATAAAATCTTACCTCGGATGATAATTTTTCACTGTTGGCTAGCAGTGGCGGCTGGTCTCGTCTCCTGGCTGTTGCTTTTCCTTTCGGTTTCCTTCCAGCTTTCTTTTACTACAACTTCCCGTTTCATCCTCTCAATTGACTTTGAATCTTATTCTGACGCTCGCTCTCATTCAAAATCAGTCCACTCCAGCAGTCCACCCGTCTACACTCTACACACTATACGATATTAGGATATTACACCAATATAAATATACACGACCTTCCTCTTGATTCTCTCTCTCGGTACTATGTCCCGCTTCTCTGGGTCTCGGTCTTGTTCTCGCACTAACTCAACTACCGAATCTGTAACACTTGCAGTTGCAGCCTTTATTGCCTCTAGAAGTAGTACTGGCAGCAATATGATGTTCTTTGTGCAACTAATAACACTACTACTATTGTGGCAAACATTTCTCTCTGTCTTATTGCACTCACTGCACTTGCTATTACACGATTACTCCACTCGCACAATTTCAACCATTAACATTTCGCTAACTGTCACCGTTCCACGTGCTCTGTCAACCAGAGCGTATCACGTAACCCGGTTCTAATGTGTTAATAACCCATGTAGTATCACTACCAGTATTTATAATTACTTCTGGTCATTTACTTTGACTTTGACTCACTTTCCACTCCTACCACTAACATTACGGCTCCTAATTATTTCACCAACACCACGCAAGACGATCTCTCACTCTTTTCTACTACGCACGCAGCTAATGTCTTTTTCTCCTCTTTTTACTTGGGACAGAGTCACACTTCACAAATGATGATAGAGTACATCCCTACAGTAAATGAGAACTTAAAGGACTGAATGATTATCCGTGTGTGTGTATGTGTGATGAGATTATGGGGCATTTGAAAGAAGGATTGCACACTCTGTATAATAATCTGACGATGCACTTTGAGGACTCATGGGTGTTTTGTGAAAGGACAGTTATCTATAAGAAAAGAGTTTTGACACATGTTGTACTTGGTTTGGAGTTGTTGGAGAAGATGAAGTATATTACGTTGTGGAAATATGTTTGCTGTTACATAATAAAGTCAAGTTAATGTGAGTGAGTGAGTACTTATGTGTTTGTTTGTGTATCCGGTGTTGTTGATTTCAGTTGAGTTCAGTTGGTTTGGTTTGGTTGTCTAATGGCATCACATTAGATGTTCACCTGCCTATGGTTGCTGCTGCTACAGCTATGGCAATTGTGAACGTCCACGATGACGGAATCAAGTGACTCATGAAAATGCGGTGTGATGAGCCGTTGTAATGGGAGCGAGCGGCGGGAATCGTTTCAGCCACACCACACAAAACACTCTTTCAGACACACAAATAGCACTCAGAGTCAGTACGGCTAAAGACGGGCCGGAGACAGAGTTAAGAAGAGACCGAAGAGCCAGAGCAAAGAGAGACACAGAAGAACAGTGAGCGGAATGGAATGAGAAGACAAACGACAATCGGGAATTATCAGATGATGCTATAAAAAATTTGCACAGTCGAAAAACTGTCGATGCAAATATTTATGGTCCGTTTCACGGCACTGTGTGCACTGAATAGTTTTCTGGTAACACTCATCCGTATATTTTACACTGGCTATCACCTTGCAGTAGAGAGTCAGGCAAGTGGAAGAAGCAGTCGGGCAGGCATATTCGGCTTTTTCGGGGTCTAAAGCCACTGAGGCTTGAAGCGCATTGGCTCAACAATCTTGTTGAATTCCAGGCAGTGGGGGGAGACGGCTGAGCAAGCCACCACGTCGCCCTGCCTACCCAGCCTCCACATCCCACATCCTCAATCCCTACACATTCTACGACTACTTCTTCTTCGTCATTCTACATAACACTTTCCACTTGCCCAACTTGCCCAAGCTCTGAGCCTTTACTCTTTCCAATGCCTTTACCGTCTCCAATGCCTCTACCATCTCCAATGCCTTCCCATGCCTTTGCTTTACTTTGCCTCCTCTCCACTGCCTTTCCTTACACAACTTCACTTACGGCTCTTACTGCATCTCCTACTACTATCCTCCAATAAGTACACCACGCTATGCCGTGTATTCGTCCTATTCTTCCTGTGCGCTATGTCTCGTCTTCTTCCTGCATCTCTCCCTGCACTTTACTGGGTTGTAGCTCTACTAGCAGCTCTATCTTTCCTAACTCACATACTCAGCTTCCTTCTACAACTCTCTCAACTACTTTCCTACTTCTTCCAACATCATCTCCAGTCTATACTACTCCTAATAAGTATACTACTCCTTTTCTACTTTGTTCCTACACGTCCTAGTCGCCGTCAACCCAACGCAGCTAAAGTAACTACAAGAAGTAGTCGTCGTCGTTCTCGTCTTCTCCTGGAATAGAAATCATCTCTCTCTCTCTCTCATCCCACTACTACTGTTCTCCGGAATACGGCGTCCTATATTTATATTATTTATATGTGTAAGATTTAAGAAAGACACAGCGAAGATGTACTACGTAGGTTATAGGAAAATATTATATCCATGGTAGACGCGTAACTTCAGAGCATCACAATGTAACTGTTCCGTTGTACTAACTCCTGCTGATTTTCCGACAGCCTTTCCTTCTTCATCTCAACTCTTAAGAACAAATCCAATCTCTCTCGGCTGCTGCCTCCTTCCCTCACATATATAAATATCTACTTGTACCATTGCTACACTCACTCAGTCTCATCTCTAAACACTCTCCATCCAATACTCAAATATACAATTCACATAAACTAAGCTCAAGATTTCCATGTAGACGCGATCAGACGGAGATTGCAGTTTTCCCGTAAACTACTATAAAGTATATAAGGCAGAGTTTTCAACTTTCTGCTAAACACATCTATCTGCGAGGAAAATAAAATCATCAGCTATAAATGTCTTCAATCTACAACTAAATATTTGCTTTTTACTATCTGTTTTGTATGGCAACTGACAAGTAGGTAGATGTAGGTATTCTTGCAGCAATCCTGTTCCAATATTGAAATTCATCTAACGGCTATGAAATCCAATTTATTCCACAAAATTACATTTGCATAAAAATTAGCACGACATTATATACCTATACTCTTAAATTTCAACTTTAATATTGGAATCCGGTATTGCATATACACTAATACAAGCATTTACACTTAAGGCTCACTCATCGTATACTAGTATCAGAATCTATTACATAATTAATTTACAATATAACTAAATAAATTGTTTGAAGCAGGATTAACAAAGATACAACTCGGAAAAGTAATTTATGTTCATGGTACCTTGTGTTGGTACAATATTTTTACGTGTATCTTAGATCCTTGTATGTAATCTGAAGGTTGAGACCGTAGAAAACCCAATATTTTCCAAGTCTGAATGCTTCAAGCAACGAAAATTTCATGGACTCTGTCCGCAGCCTCAATCTTCATGCAATACATTCTACGTTATGTTTATGTTATATCACACGTTCTAAAAGTCTTCATTGTATTTACTTGGCGAGAAATCATTGTATAATTGTACATTGTTAAATAATGCAGGCATAACAAGTTGTATCTTCTGTATTGTATCGCTTACTAAACAAATTAAATAACGTAAATTTCATTCTCCTAAAAACAGGTTAAAATACTTCGCTATACAAATTTTACAAATACAAAATACAGTAATTTCAATTTGGTTTTGTGCATTTAATAGCTTCTAAAGTAAGCAGCGCACAAATGGCAAAACTTTATTAACAATTCTCCATAATTAAATAAATAAACAGATATTGCTAAAACATATTTTTGTAAAATTGGAACATTGATGCATATTAAATAAAAATACATATCCACTGTCCGCATATCTAATTGGATGAACATAATACAATTGACAATTTTTATTTCAATCAATGTTATAAAATTATTATTTCCAGGCCATAAATAACATGTATGTGTACTAGTAAAGTATAAGTACATAAAAATAATGGTGATATAGTTGCTCTTTTATGATAGTGATTTCATAGTGAATGTTGTTGCATGGGTGAAGAGATGAAGGACTGAAGTGGTTTTATCTACCTATAGAGATGTGGTAAGTGTAGGCGGAAGAAAGAGAAAAAAGGTGTGGCTGACTGCTCTTGTTACAGCTATTTGAAACTGTTTCTAAAATTGACTGTGTTTGTGAGTGGGATTGTAGAAGCTGTTGCAAGTGGTGGTTTCTTTCTGTTTAAAGCAAAGATTGATCTCACTCTAAGACAACGCTGTACTTAGATGTTTAGCCTGAATTCCCCAGAATTCCCTTGCCATTTATATTACATGCACTTCAAAGCGAGAGAAATTATTGAGTATTTGTGGAATGTTATAATCGTAATATTATATTACGTGGGTGTCCGTTGTACAAGGACACCCAGTTACTGGTTTCTTAGGTATAGTATGCCATGGTGCAATTGGGTAGTGGTGGTGTATATGGCAGTGAGAAGAGTGCAAAGGTAATTTTAGATTTGGATGAGAATTGTTATGAATGAGGAATAGAAAGACAAAGGAAGGGATGTATGATGAAATGATTAGTGGAGAAAAGGTGCCGGAGCAAGTGGAGTCAAGCTAACAATCAGCCATGCAGCTGGAGACGCGTCAAAAAACCATCTCATTTCTTCTGTGTCTATTCTGTGAGAGAGTCTCTCCGTAACTTTGTTAAAAGACTGTATTATCGATTGACAAAGGAAAGCGTGAAGAGAATAGCATCATCATCCTTCGTTAGCTTTTCTGAGTTAGTCAGAGAAAACGTTATAAATGCTATACATGAAAGACTGGCGCGATATAAAACTTTTTGCTCCAATAATACAATAATACCAACCATCCTATTTAATTTTCTTTAGGAGGTACACAGTAGTCAAAGTCAAGAGTTCTTGAGTGGATAATCGAAAAATTAGTGAGACGAAGTCTTGTATAAAGTCTATGCCCGCTTGTTTTCTCTGTGGATTTGTTGTTTGAAGCGATGGGAGAGCTGGGAGCTTTATGAAAACCTGAAAACGTGTGGCCTGAAGAAAAAAGCGTGTTACTGGTTGCATATTGATATAGAGATAAATACAAGCTACTTTGTAGAATTACAACTTACAAGCAAAGTTGCTTTTTAATAAATTCAGAGAGTGATTGTGATTATGGTGTGGTGGTGGTGGCAAAGGGCTGTGTAAAAGTTGTATAGTTGTAGAGCGGTGAGGATGTGCCTTGGGGCGATTTCATTTATTTTTACTTTTCCGAGCAGTACTTGTGACTTTGTGCATTGTCTGTGGCCTGACATGTGCCCTGATGTTGTGTCTGTGTGGATACAGCGTAAATATGTTGAGAGAGGAATTTCATTGGCATTAATTGTGTTCTGTTGCAACTGTTGAAAGAGTACGTCCTCGGAGAACAGGCAGAATGGTGGAGTTGCAAAGTTGCAACTTGTAAACTGTAAATAGACGTAGTTGTTGGTTGTTTTTAGTATTGGGTGAGAGAGTTCTGATGGTATTTGCAGTTTTACAGAGAATGTTCTATGCGTCTGTAGCTGCCGTGTGTTGTGTGAATGAAATAAAATGAGAGATGGAAATGGGAAGTTAATTAAACCGAAATTCGATTAGTGTTGGGCTGTGTGCTGAGGTGCTCATCAAATTTTCTGTAGTTTATGGATAGCCAAAGTTTTCCGGTAAATTTCTCTAGTTACACGCGTCAGAGAGGCATGAAATTGATCGAGGATCGTTTCGCTTGGTGTAGCGAGAGGAAGTCGTGGGGTTTGCAGTAAGGCATGGCTGCCTCCGGTCCTCATTCCTTCCAAACTGTGGAGGCCAGGCGGAGCTCTGATGACAAGAAGGTTGGTCCTCATTATTTCCGCCTCAATGAGAGGCGGCGAGCCTCCAGCATTTACCATCCACATACACTCCTTTTTCTCTATACCGTCTCCTCTCTTCTACTCTTCGTTTGACTTTGTTTCATATCGTTTCGTAGTAGTCGCTCCTTTTCGGCTTATACAATCCAACAACTCTCTGCACGCAGATATGCTGTGGCTGTAACCGGCTTTGGATTCGTATGGTCTGTTCCCACCGAACTCTTTCTTTCTTTCCTCGTAGTCCTTACTCTCCTTACGTCCTTACGAGTAGTAGTAGAAGTAGTATCTGTACTGTTGCAATTCCAATACTCGTAAACCCAACGTTAACGTATCCTCCGTCTGGTAGTCTCGTCTCTCTCCCAGCTACTTTGGACCACCACTCTTTATTTTCTCCAGAAGTTCTGGAATTCAAGTCTTCTTTTCCTTTATTTCATTTCACAAGTCTTTCTCTCCCTTTCTTTCCTTCCTCTCCCGCTGTCGACCATCTTCTTCTTCTCTATTTTCCTCTTGTCTTCGTCTTCTTTTTCTTCTCTTTTCTCCTCTTCTTTTACAGTCTTATACAATACTACTACTCCTTCCAAGAACGAATACACGGAATTCCAAGAGCGAGGGAAAATAACAAGCTACAGGCGAAATACATCTACTATACACAAATATACGCCTGCTATGTGCACTCAAAAAATCCTCGCTCTTGTATTCCTTCCATTCACGTTTTCACATTCCTCATATTAGCTATTGTAGTGCATACAATTACATTGACGTTCAAATTCAATTCCTGTAGACACGGTTTGATATTTGCGGAGGAAAGGAGAAACTGCTGCTCCTAGCGATCTAGATGTAGATCTGAAACTCTTCACTCATATAACACACACTATACATTATTAGCCCTATATAACTGCAGAATTCTGCAGGCAGATATGTAGAGGAGGAGGCCTCAAGATCCTTTTAAAGTTTTACTCCTGCTACACGAACTTAGAACTGCATCTGTACTTCTGGTGTTCACGAGAGCGATTTTCGGTTACAACAAACTCCGTGCATTTGTTCAGATTGAGTTGGGACCCAGAAGGAGAGCGGTCTGCAAATAGAAATGTAATAGTAGTACTTTCAGAGTGTATCATCTTTCTTTCAAATCCTTGTACTTCTTTTACAACTATAGTCATTCTCAAAAGGTCTATTCAGCTGTCGACGACGTCGAGTTCACGTTGACTTGACTTTGCCTTATTTTCGTTTCTTTTCTTTCCTTCACTTGTGTTCTTTCAAATCCGAACTCGTGTACGTTGTAGTAGTATTCATTCTCCTTCATTCTTTGAATCCTCATCGCCCCTGACCATACTCCGTCCTGTATTTCATAGAATAGTACATATAGAACTTTTCTACTCACTACTTCTGTATTCAGCGTTCATCTCAATACGTACACACAGAGAACTCGAATTTTTTACTGCTTTTCACGAGAAGGCATCCCACACAACAATTTCTCTTCAGGAAACATGTTTTTTTAATAATCATAAGAACGGCTCTGACAACAGAATAAATCCCGTTTCTAAGTTACATTTATTCACGTTGTCGGGTTTTGTTGAAGCTGAAATGCACAGAAAACTAACATCTCATATATACGATTATAAAAATAGAAAAAATAAATCCAACTAACAATAAATAAGATTACCGCTCTATATTTGTATAGATACCTATCTTCGTTTCAAACATTTCCTCGTTTTTCTTGGAATTTAACTTCGGAAACTGCCTAGTAAAGTTCCGCTTGTCTGGTTCAACTGTCTATTAGGGCATTATGTAATTTCAATTTGATAACAAAGTCCGAAATTTAACAATACTTGTCGTTTCAAGCATAAAACTGTGTAGTAGTATTATTGACATGTTGACACTCATCGTCGGAATAAACACACTGCCTGGATCTCATGCGGCAAATCATGCCAACACTACAGTCCAAGTCAAGTTTTTTGTGCTGGAATACAGTACTTACGAATACATTCTAAGAAAAATTGCAACTCAAACGGAATTGCTTTCAGTTTCCTCCGCGAGTTTCTTCGGGTAAGTTTAACTCAAATAGCCTAAAGTTACTAACCTTTTTTACACGCATCGCAGTTTTCACATTTTGTATTTCATATAGCCTACTTAACCTAAAAAATATGTAATACAGCTTTGTATGTATATCACATTCTGAAAAAATATTAAATTTTAAGTAATATTGTAAATATTGATCTTAAATTCTCACATGCCATATTTTACACCACAGTATAGGTATATCAATTGCAAGTAATATACAATTGTAAATAAATTTATAGCTATAGTCATTGTAATCCTGTGTAGTATATCTGTGTACGTATTTACTGCTTAGTTATCCATTCTCATATTAACCCAGCCTGTTGATGTACAAATTGTAGCTATACAAATATAAAATGGACATGTAAAAATAATTGAAAATAATTTGCTGTAAAAGTATGAAACTGTATTATTGTAAAATCAAGTTTTAAAATGCCATGCGTTTGAATTGTCTACAGCAATATTACTATCCTGTACATCATGATGTGAGAATTAATATTAATAATGATGTTATTAAGCACACCTAATGCCTGTTCGGTATGTACAAATAATTCCACTGTTGGGAACAAAGGGAAGGGTGTGAGGAGGACGTGGGATGAGGAATGTGAGGCTGCAGAGGAATTTAAAACTGATTACTCTGATAGTTAATCGAATGTGTGAAGAACATAATAGAAGACGAGAAGCATTTTAATGGTTTTCGTGGGCCGAGTTCAAGTGTTTGGGAACACGGTTGGGTGTGTCGATTGTGTACTTATGAATTTATACAGTTTGCATCAATTGGCATCCTTTCCACGGCTCAGTTTGTTGGGGCCAAATTCTCTGAATGCTTTATTGTTCATTATTTTTGGTGTACTCGCTCCTGGAGTACTTTCAGATCACGCTACTCATCCTACTGCAATTTTTTATGGTGGACCCTTACCCTACCAGAAAACACTCCTATATAGTAATATGAATGAAGCAAAGTGTCAATGTAGAATGCAGTTTATCTATTATAGTAAACTATATCCTGTATATTATTATTGTATGTGAATAGTTACATAATATAATATAGAAATACCACCTCTTTTATGTATTATGCCATAAGCATACCCTTTGTCAACCCCATCTCATATTCAACTGTTACTACTATCATCCGCTCTTGTATTGTATTTTGTAATGAATAAAAACAGTCAGTTGAATTTATGGTCCTTACCCTTGTGTTGTCGCTGTCGTGATATTATGAATGAAGGTCTTTCTGCATATTTTACAAATAGAGAACTATTATTATATCAATCAACGTAATGCATCATCATGGCTATTCATGCAATCTCATAAAAAGAATAGAGATGAATTACAATGTTATTTGCATAGGAGCTACTGCTAATTCTTGCAAATGCAACATGCATGAGGCAACAATTAGGGATGTATCGCATTGTTGCACAAAAATATTTTTAGACGGTTTTCATAAACTAAATCCAGTTCTTCATTTAAATTGCATAATACATATAAGGTGTACCGTTCTCAAATTCCTTACAGGTAATAGGATTTTTTATTTATTTAATATGAAGTTTCCTTTGTATTGAATTTAATATAATGTATCTCTGATAGATAGGTACCTAAAGATACCTATATAACAATCACGAACTACCACTTTCTTTTTGAATTTGCTAAGGTTACACAAAAAATACTTTCTAAATTTTTATTGAAATACAAATGCATAATAAAAATTTCATGTACGAGAGCAATGAAGTAAACATTTGTAAGAATCATGCAAACTGAATTCCATTTGTTGTAAAACAACAAACTATTTTCAAGGTGAGAAAGTAAGTACTAGTATGTACTTAGTAGAAAATCCATGAATGGTAATTTTATTATAGTACAGAGATGTAGTAGTAAATGTAGAGTTTTATGTTTTAAATGGAGTTAATGGCTATGGGATCCTGGAAGAAATGGAGACAGAGAAGTTGAGATCAACTTGTGAGGTCGTGTAGTTTAGTAAGAACATGAATTTCAATGTTGTAAAAGATGAGTGAATGTCTTCCATGGATTTTTATCTGTAAGTGAAGCTGAAGATGAGCTGAGATTCAAAGTGAATGGAGCATAGCGGATTGAAATTGAAGTTTGACTCACAATGCAACATGCATATAACCATATCGACCTATATAGCATCCTAGGAGTACTACATTATCATCCATTGTATTATCTAACAAACCGTAAATGCTGTAACAGTCAGTCTGTATACCCTATATCCAACTATATATATGCTGTCATTATATTCTACTATTGGCTATTGAACAAGAAATGATTACGTCGTCCAGTGTGTGCATCATTCTACTATTTGTATTGTCCACCTGATACCCAATTTACTATTATATTAAACTACAAGTAATCCAGATCAAACTATGTGCACTCTTGTAATATATTCCAACTCCTATACAGATATATATATATTATTTATTGTATAAAATAAACTAATCGAGTACAATTCATATTATATGAAGAAGTATCTATATTCAAAAGACGTGTGCATACTTTTTCTTCCTTATAAACCTTCGGTGGTTTGGTTACCTGCTAAGAAATACAAATAAGAGGAGATTGACTATTAGAAGAAAACTTGTTCCTGTTTCTCGTAAGCGACACTGTTATTAGTTTAGAGCGAGGAGACATGTATTTGTATTCGTATTTGTACTAGAAGAATGATAATAAGTGTGTAGAATAGTTAGTAAATAGAAGGACGGCGACAAGGCAATTTTTGAGTTGTATAAAGCTGAGATGAGTTGTGCTGTGTTCAGTGAGTCGTGTGGATGTCTACTTTCGTTCACTCTTTTTCTTTGCGGTCTCCACTTTGGTCCATGTGGCTTGGTTTGGCTGTGGTGACACAAGGATGACAGTTGTCTGGCTGGTTGAAATGACAAGGCCTCCCAGGATTCTGAAATGCCGAAAACATGATTCTAAGCTCATATCCCGTCTTCACGATTTTCTCTTACGTTTCTTACCATGGTCAACTCCACTCTCAAGTCTGCAGTGTACTTTGTATGTGCATTCACCAGCTACTATTAGCCATATGTCTTATTATCACCATTCAAATGCCATCAACCATTAAATCTACCTTACCCATTGCATTTTGTACTTTACAGGTACTCATTGTCAGTTTTATTTCTCCTGGCTGTCCTGTCCTTTGCATATGGGGTAGCTATACATCTAAGTTAGGTTTATAAATATATTTCCTCTCGTCAAATCTATATTGTGTGTACAGTGGAATCTTATATTACATAACACAGACAAACAATCTTCGCCAATCACGTCACTTGCATCACAGAGTTTCATATTACATACTGCGTTTGAACTGCCTCCATGTTACAGCTTGACTTACTTGACTTCATTCCATCATTTCCTCTCACATTCATCCAACAAGGTCCAATCATTCCAAACTTAACTAAACTGACATCGTATCAACAACGACAGGCAACCAAATTACTTTCCGACAGCCTTTATCTCTTCGTCAAACTGGCTTTTATACCCAAACTAATATCGGAACATGAAATAAATCCTGGGATTCTTTTGAAGTTGTTTTACAGTTTACGATCATATAATGGGAAATTTAATTCAAGGAAGGTTTTTAAGGAATTTCCTGTTTTCAATGAAGAGGAGAATATGAAATACAGATTGAATCATAGAAAGGAATATTATTAAAGCATTTATTACCTAAATGACTTAAAAACATATTGACTTTCGATTGTATGTTTTAAATTGAATGCTCAAGACTTATGCAAATAAATTTATATAACGTACATACAAATGAGCAATTTCGTTCCATTACTGTATGAACGCGTAACGAGTTATAGTGTGCAGTCATCATAGAACTGCTGCAAATAAAATCAAACTTTGCGAGAAAAGCGTTTAGGTACTTGTTATATGCATCTAGTTATGAAAGTTTGCTTTTGATGTGAATTAATGCTCGACTAAACACATCATCAACTACCAAATTAATGTAGCACACAAATTAATAACAACATAAAATAAGTATGCATGGGGTAATTCTGACTTGCATTGACATTGTGTGACTTCATTTGTAAAGAAAACTCTAAAAAGGAGTTTATGTCAGTTATGAATTATTTGTTTAATATTTGTTTCAGGTTTCTGTAGAGAGACTGATGTGGACAGTAGACGTAGTGAACTCAGTTAATTTAATCATAAAGTCTTGCAGTGAATCAAAATACAATAGATAGTAGGAATAAAGCCTGGGCAAAACACACAGAAAAATATCTAATGAAAGAAGTTTCTCGTATTGCATATTGTAGCTAACATGCAAGCAAGGCAAATACTTATTACAAGAGTTTAAGTTAATAATCACCAGAATAAAATGAGCAAATCCTGAGATGATATCGATATCGTTAAGTAGTCACTTGTTATGGCATTAGGGCATTTCCGTAGAGACCGAGTGCATTAATAGACATTTACATGGGAAGCTAAATAGTGAATGCGTTGTAGTTGTGTGTTGAACTTGGCTGAGACGGTTTGTTGGGAGAGTCTTCCGTTATGGCGACTACTTACACTCAACTAAATATCCAATTTGCGTGTCTCACTCTCATCAAAACCTTTCTTTCGTAGCACTTAGATCCACTTTGTTTGAATTTTTCTGAACTTCCTTACTTGCGTTGACTAAACTTGGAAAATGAGTGAAATTCTGCTCACATGGAGAGCTAATTGTGAGCAGACAAGTAAACAATGAAACGAGACTACACGATACAGCAAGTCACGGTTTTGTAAATAGGACAGAAAATTAGCAACTTGACAGTCATGCAAGCTCCGGCAACTTAACTCCGTTCTGGACGAACTATATGGCAATTAATGGTTTGTTTTCGACTTCTAGTTAGCTTCTAAATTGTCTCATGCCTTGAACTGTGACTGATAAGTGAGCCACTTCCATGAAACCTTTTAGTCGTGCGTGACCAAAACTGCAAAAACCGAAGTTAAAAGCTGTATCAGAATATCAGGCCTTCTCTCTCACTCACAAGTCCACTTGCATCCGATTAGACAACTTGTCTCAGCACTTCCGATATCGACAAGTGCTTGTTTTATTGCAGCATGAGTCATTCTGCCAGAATATGTAGCTACACTACCTTTTAGTAAATGTTGCCTAAGGACATTATGATAATCCGCAGAAATGCAGAAAACGTAGCAAATCATGTATTTATTCTAGTTAAACCACCAAATACCATCTAATCTATATTACTCTCACTAGTAAATAATTTAATTGGCAATTAATAAATCATTATGTATGTTTCATAACCCAACTCTAATCATATTGAATAGGTACTCTGTGCAGGGATGAGACTACTTAAAATTTTGATTCATTGGCATAATAAGGCATAATGAGGCATATTACCGAATTATGAAAACAAGTAATAACAGCAATGTAATTTAATATACCAGAGTTATTTGAGAACTAATAATGCCTACAGGGTGAATTTAGTGATTATGTAATCATTTCTTAGGGTGGAATTAAAAGTAAGTACAGATTTGTCTTGTACAATTCATTAATTGGAAGATTTGCTGTTAATCATGCTTAATATCATGATAATTATTCTTACATTTGCACTTTTAGTCGTGTTAGTGAAGTAAGACTTTGATCTATACGTACATCTTAAATCATTACATAAAAATGTGTCAAATCATTAAACTTTATTCCATGTAAGCTTATTCATTTACCTAGCCGAAAAAGTTCCGTCATGTCAAAAATAGCTACTATATATTATATTACCTATACTGTGAAAACTAGGAAAAAATGAACATTATTTCCGTTGTCATTTTTCAATTATCGACACTAGGTATTAAGCTTACCACTTTTTTCCTTGCCTGATTTGGTATAAAAATGATCAGAATCAGAAAAATCTCAGAGCAAACCAAACAACGATGATTATAATGAATATGAACCGGGATTTGTGCGACCATTTGGCTCATTTCGAATGTAAAGGGAAGTAAGTAAAACGTTTTGATTTCAATGCTTTCCTCCATCTGTTGGTTGAGATTGATACATTTGCTCGGTGTGAATTGGGAAATCTGGATGAGGGTCGTTAGGTTGCTCTGCAGGTAACATTGTGATCATTGCATCCACGCTTGAATAATATGTAGTGGATTGTTGCATAGGCATGGTCTGCGTTGCGTCTGGCTGTTAAAAACCAATATATTGCATAATAAAGTGCATTGGAAAAGCGTTCAGGTTCAGGATGACAATGATTAAGTAAATAAAAAAAATAATTATGCTTGTTAATATGAATATTCACTTGAATTAATAAATGCTATAATAAACGCAAAAATGATCTAATAGAGATACATAATATTATTCTGATATCTGATTCTGATATCTATTTATTTCAGTGATAGAATGGATTAAATCAAGGTATGTTGATACAGGTAGTCCATTAATGATTTAAAGCTGTGTTTCGTTTCGGCAAATCAAAGATAAATCGAGAAAATAACGTATGAATTTACGCATTTCTGTAAACGTTAGTCTTTTTTCTCCACTCTGGCTCAGCTTCAATAATTGAAGTAATTATAGGATAATACTTACATTATAAACTATTTAAATTATACAAAAATTGAAATTGTGCCATTTTAATTGTTTTCGTTAATGTCACTAGTAGGTAGCAATATACCATGATAATAATGACGTAAGAATTTTAACAAATTCTGTTTTTGGCACGAAGCCTGTGTAAGTAATCTTTGGTAATAATAAAGTATCTACCTAAAAAATGAATGGTTCATTTATTAATGAGCCTAAGTTGAACATAATGTTCAAATGGCTATAAATCTAAATTGATGATGATGACGATGATGAAGCAATATAATTACACGGAATTTGGGTTATTTATGCTTTTGATGATAGTTTTGTTATGAAAAGTAATTTTTTTAAAGCGCTTGCACAGCACATTCATTTGTCACTAGATATTTATTGTTTATTTCACCTGAACTTGACAGTAAGTTACAGATGCAGATTACAAATAAATTACAATGGAAAGTCTGTTTCCCCACAGTACATAATATTCCGATTTGGAAAAGTTGATAATATCTATATCTATAATATACTTAGATGAATAAATAACTGTATTTTATGTAAGTGTCTCATTGTACACAATTAATATATCCTATCTACTACCTACAGCTAGCTATATCTGTACTACTACGCTAAACACTTGACACTTAAATAAAACATTGGAGTAAATACTTACAGGTAAAATACACAAAATAAGACGAAAGGAAAACTAGAATATAAAACTTTGATACAGTCACTACAGTAAATAATATAACAACACATTTCTACTAATACACTACTGAATGTTAGTTTTCACTATGCGAAGCTCCAAAGACATGTGAATTTCTAATGAATATACAAATGAAGAAATTTACCCTGCATTTAATGAAATGTATGTATATGGATCATTATTATTTTATTATGTTTACACGTATCATAAGTAGATAGACATTAAATTCATATGACAGCTATGTAGTATGTACTGAGTTATCTTAAGATTCTGTTCTGACAATAATATAATGTAGTCTACTGCCTCTCTCTCCCCTTCTTGCTATCGAAAGAATTTGGCTGCTTTGTTTGTGAGAATGAGGGTGATTGGTATGAAGCATTTAGTACTGTTGTCTTCTTTTGCAATTTTTTCCAACAAGAAAATTCATTGAAGGCGTGACCAGTATTGAACTTCACTTGCATGTCCGGGAACCGCAACGGGTACTGACACTCCAGGGGATATCAAACCTTTATTCAAATAACAAACAATTAATAGTATTAAAACCAAATATTAAATAACTTCCCGATTGGCGAATCACTAAATGACAAAATTTTCCAGATAATTTCCCAAAAAGTTTTCCAAAAAGAGGAATACCAATACGACCAAAGTATAAATATTAAGTTTAGGGCTCCTTATACCTTGGATAAGAGAGTTAGGACAGCTTTGGTCAAAACCCGTAAGCCAGGCCTGTGATTTCAAAAGAAATACTACAATAAATAATATTCTAGTTACCAAAATAATAAAATAATTACATGTTGGTTCCAGAACAATAATTCCATTATAATGTTACCCAAAGGAGTAAAGTTATAACTTTTGTAGTTCCACAGTAAAAATATAAATATATTATAATTTAAAACAATTGCCAGTCATTTACAGAGTGCCAATCTGGGAATTACTTTGCAATGTTTTTTTAAATTATCAAAAAAGTTGTTTATGTCTTTAAAACGCCATAGTAATCATATTATGTAATTAGTTAGTAGTAGAAATTAAATGAAATTTTGTTTATTGTTATACCATAAGTACCTGAAGTTGCATATTGAGCTTGGTAGGCATCGACAGAACGTGGAGTGTGTGAATATGTAGAAACTAGTCCAAGTGGGTCGTAATGATGTGATCTAGTCATACATGAGTATGACGAACCTAAAACTACGTCAGGATGGGTTTCACGTTGTTGAAGACAGTGGACTGACGTTGTCACTGCCCCATTTCCATGCGACGAAAGCATAGATCCGTGATTTGAGCTTGTAAAAGGTGCTACTGCTCCAATTCTACACGATTCAAAAATAAGAAAAAAAAATTAGTAAAATTTAAATGAGTCAAACTTTACTTTACATATATTTTAGGCATTTTAAAAATTAAGTTGCACCCATAATGTTCAGTTGTGGTGTGTGATGGATGTATAGGGTAGACTGACGAGTGGAATGAATTTCCATTAATCGCCCGTGGAGGGGACACGGAATTCGGTGACGGTTGTGATGCCTCAGGTGGCTTCCGCTGATTTCGGAGTTTTTCTTCTCTTCTCCATTTGGCGCGTCGGTTACTAAACCAAACTTGAATTCGGGCCTCAGGAAGACCAATCTTGGCTGCCAACCTTTCTCTAGCGAATACATCCGGGTAATGAGTGCGCTCAAATTCTACAAGATTAAAAATAATTATGATTAATTCCAAACAAATTGTTTATCGAACCCTAAATTAAATACATTGCTGTAATTGAAAAATAAATAAATGTTTCACCTTTTTCCAAACTTTCAATTTGTTCATTGGTAAAGGAAGTTCGATTTCTCTGAAGTTTTCTTTTTAGGCGTAAACGTGCTTGGTCATCCATAGGCGCTGGGCTTTCTGATGCTCCAGAACTGTTATCTCCACATTGACTCCCATTGTCAGACAAAGGTGCTTAAAGTAAAAAATGGAATAAAAGTTTTTATAAATGCACTTACAATTAACACAACGAAACATTGTTAAATGATATCAACCATCATTCAAATATTATTCAGCATTTTCAGCACGTACAGATATATCTAACTCACACTATCTTCATTCATGAGACTAACACTTGCACTTGAAACATTTGTACCTGACTTTGAGTCACTTTAAAGTAGTAAGACAGTCAAAGAAATGCACCATCATATTAAAAAACGAGGATCTCGCGAAGAAGTTTGTTAGGTATATTATACTATGTACATCGTATTTAAAAGAAGTTTAAGGTGCTTTGAAAAAATGAAATACAGACGATTTTGAATACATTTTTGCTGCTGAATAGCATTTTGTTTGCTTCGTTAGAGGCCACGCGGTTCTTGTTTGTTCTCGTGGAGGAGAAAACTGCTTTCATGTTTAACATGCAATTTAATCGAGTACTTTAATAGTTAAAATTTAATACTCTTTTTGATGGGATGTTGTACTGATAATAACGACACGGCTAAAGAAATTTAAAGAGCGAAGCAGAAGCTTTTCATCATCTACAATATCCTACTTAATAACAGGGACAAATTATTACTGTCGTAAATATATTAAACTCTTCCACTGTCGAAATTCCTGGAGACAATATTATACCATTGATCAACAGAATATAGAAGTTTCGTAAATTAAAAACAGCATTACCTAAGTTTACACATTAATTGTAACATTAAATTTAATATCCTACATGTTTCATTCGAAGAGCAATATAAACAGACATAGGTACTTATTGAACGCGTCAAACTTCATATGAAAGAGTTACCGATACACCCCATCTTAGAAATTAGACTTCCAATGGACCACTGGAATATATGCACCAAGATTGAAGTCATTATCTCAAACTGTTCTTAAGTTAGGGTGCGGATAGACGGACAGACAGATAGACAACGTAATTGCATGTAAGTTTCTGTACGAAACTTATATGATAATGCATCTAAAGTCATTAAATGTTAATTGCAAGTTTTACTACTATTAGCATGACAACCAATACGATGGAGTGTATATACTGTATTTCTCAATAGGCTATTCGACACAAAAAATGTTTGTCTTACTGTTTAAAAAAGCTGCGTTTAATGCAAGGGCGTACCCAGGATTTTTATTTGGGGAGAACACAATAAATTTAGTACAAAAGAGTCTGATATTCGCGATATTCAAACTTTTTTCGATTTTTTGCTATTTTTTATACATTTTTTGCCTTTTTTCCGGAATTTGGGGGTAACGTACCCCCCTCTCGATACGTCCTTGGTTCAATAGACCAAATGGCTAAGCTATCGCTGCTGTCCCATACAGCTTTTATTAATTATTTTTAATTTAGAGAAAGATCTTTCGTTGGATGCTACATTGACATGATAGTCAAAAATATACGTAATGCAGCTTCAATAATTATTAGAAAACACAAATTCAGTTCCTTAATTTACTACAAGGGGAATGGATGATGTCATGAAGTAGTTATTGCTTTCAGTACTGAACAAAAATTGGATAAATTACATTGATTGGGCTTCTTTCACAATAATTAATTAATCCGAACTTTAAAGATCCATCCTCTGCAGTAAATACAATATACAACTAGCTTATTAGAGTTCCCCGCAGTTAAAATTTGCTGTTATGAATGAAGTTTACAAACAAATTTTATATTTTTGACACATAAAATGTGTTTCGCCAAGCCTGAGCGGGGTCAAAATAGTCGGGGGCCATGGGGCGATTGCCCCACCTTGCCCTATAGGCGGTTAGGCACTGGCTGTATATATTGTATCTGTTGTAGCTGTAATCGGAGAAATTATAACTACAACAATATTATGTATGTTTTAATTATAAATATACGTATGTACGTATGTAATAAATCAATAACGTTTGTGTACATACACAAATAAATAAAAATAAATGTGAGAAACAGACTAAACTCACTCGCTAAACCACTACCTATAGACAATAGATGTGTTGTAGAAAAGTACCAAGAATACCAACTGCAACAAAATATTATTACCGAGTCGTTTATTTTCAATTCATAAAACGAAATTATTATTATTATTTGCTGATTTGTATTTTCATATAATAATTAATTTTAAAATAGCATTGCTATTAAACACAATCAATTATTGCAAGAAGAATCATCCCGGAATCATGAGATATACGTAACTAATTTTAAGATGTAATGTTAAGAAATAAATGCATGTCAGCTAATACTAAATAAAGTTGTAAATAAATTGTGTGTTGGAATTAATTGTAAAATACGAAGGAAGGTAATAAATAAATACGCAAATCAATGAATACGTACAGTTTCTACTTGTACATATACAAAAATATTTATTCAATACTTTTATTTTCATCATCTTATACCTATGCGCATACTTCAATCCAACAGATGAAAGCATTTTGACTTTACATTGTGTATGTTAAAAGTGAGTTGCAAGTAAAATATGCATTGAAATCGAAATACATGAACTAAACACCATGACATGAAAAAATGCGGAAGTCATGAAGTTTTATTTAGAAATTGATGGCCTGACGTTTGACACGTTTGTCTGTGCTTTGCTTACATCAACCTACTAATAAAAAGTCTCTAGATATTAACGATATTAAGAAGGATGAGTTCAAGGTGCTAAATTAATTGTTCTTCACAAGAAGTTTATCATATTAATATTATAACATATTATATGCCCATGTCCACTATATTTATAATAATCAAATACATTGAAGTTTCAAATTCACTGAAAAAATGAAACAAAATCTATTTCGGTGGCATTGCTGTTGAATGGAATTTTATGTAATTCGTTAGAGGCCAGACGGTTCTTCTCTGTTCTCGTGTGGAGGGGAATAACTGCTTTCGTATTTGACATGCAATTAATTCGAGTACTTCAATAATTAAAATTTAATACTCTTTTTGATGGGAGGTTGTACTAATAATAACGACACAGCTTTTGATAATTAAAAGCGAAATAGAAGCTTTTTATCCTCTACAATATCCCATTTAATAACTGGGGCAAATTCCCTTCATAAATATAATATTGAACTCTTCCTCGTTCAAAATTCCCAGAAGAGAATAATCATCGTAGGTCGTTAATTCGTAATTCTAACTTTAACGGCCTTCACAATGACAACTTAACAACCAATGCGATTGAGTGTATTTTACTTGGCTTATAAATGCTCCTTGATTTTCAATATGTATCAATTTCAATGCAGACAAAATGTACATTAATGAAAACAAATACAATAGGCAATAAAAAATAAAGCACTTCTTCGCTAATAGCAAACATTTAAGACCTCTCTGTGCCACTCGTGGTTATAATATTGGGAAACTGATTTCAAAATGGCAAAAGAATTACTCATTTCACAGTTTACTATTTAAAAATCGATCTTCTAAATCCTATGGGCACCATCGAAAGCGTCTTTCAAGCAGAAGGACGGTTTATTGTTGATTTGACTAATGAAATTTCATGCGAATTTTTGTTCTTTCTGCCTGAAACGATTTTTAATTATGAGTCCATGCATGACCGTAATTTTAATTCACAATTTGTCTAACTTAGTAAATGTTTCCCTTGTATTAGTGACCTTATGATTTACATCAAAGTACGAATTAGGTGATATATTTTTGGTCGCAATAGCCGCTCCAATAGAATCATATTATAAGTAACAATATTCCGCCTGGTATATTCTAAACCATTCTACAACATTTATCCTATCATTTGTATATCCTGTGATTTGAATATTTCCATACACCAACAACGCAGTATTTTTGAGCTGTATTGTGTGAGTACATTTAAACATTTATCTTGACTTCAGCTACGAAAGTAGCATAACACTGTTATCATCTGACTCTGTATTAGCAACAATACAAATTGGCAAAAAATAAATTCTCTGGAAGCGACAATGTGTAAAAGGCGTGAGCTTAGAGCGTCTTTGTACATGTGTGTGTCATGTTTAACTGAAGCACTGGTTCATAAATGCAATTTTTGAGCTTTCACATCAAAATTCTACTGGGCTGAACAGAATATCTGTATAGATATGATAAGTACAAGGAAAAAGTCAACTGCTCATGGAAAAGAAAGGGGTGTTATTGTTTAGCAAAGAACAGAAAAATTGGAGTCTGAGTTTCTTTGTTGTGCTTTGAAATCGGGCTGTGAAGTTGTTTCTACGCCTACTATATCTTTGTTGTGATGTTACTCTTATAAGCAATCCTCCTTTGTGCTCATAATATTGCTTTGCCTGCCTGGCTGGCCTACAGATCCCAAACCTAGTCCTAGTCCTAGTAATAGTAAAGTCTGTACATTCAGCAATGTTCAATACAGAGAGAGAGAGAGAGAGAGAGAGAAAGAGAGGAATGAGAAAAGAAAGCTCTCACAGTCAGTTCATTTGACGGCAAAAACTATAAAATATATTTCTAGGATGATATTGCATGAAAGTGGAAAGACTTTGTGTGTCCAGAGCGAATGGTGGAAGGCAAGGGAAGGCTCTGGGTACGGCAGGAACCACATAGCAAGTAAAAGGAATGAAATTGAAGTCGAATAAGTAGATAGTGGCGGTATGGCAGGGCACAGCATGCCGTGGCTGGAGAAAGGGAAAAGTGAACACTGAACATTGAGACTGAGACGAGGACGAAAAGCGAGGAAAGAGGAAGAGAGAAAGAAGGAGCCGAGAAGAGCAGAGCTCCGTTAGTTGCAAAGATATGGCAGCTAGTTATATTATAATAGTGTTATTGGAAGTTGGTTCTGGCATGGCATCCCATTCAATCCCTTGGAGATAACATGTTTCATTCAGGCAGTGCCACCCTCCTTCAACTCGGAATCCGTTAGCGATTCCAACTCAGGCAGAAACTCTTGATAAAACTCTCGCAATCACAAATAACACGTCAGAATTAAACTAAAAACCTGCCAGAGTTTCAATTTGCACTCAGATAGGTAACTCAGTAAGAACTGTATTACATTCTGCATTTACATTATAAGTCACTCCGAGCTGTAATGGAATAATGGCTCACAAGCCAGGTTCCGCACTCCCATTCTGTCCACCATGCTCTCTTCTACCAGCTCCACAATCCTCCAGTAGTAGTCCCGGAGTCGTCATCGTCATCTTTTTATGCTATCGTCCTCTCTCGTACATATATACATAAATACTACCAAGTCCTCTCATTCTATTCTCCATGTGCATGTATACTTCCTCCTATCTTTGTCCTTCGTCTTCCGCCTTCACACTTCTTCTGCAACTAGAACTCCGCTAGTACGACTCAAATCGTCATATCTGTACATAAAGTCTCCATGTACAACAGAATATTACTACTGGAGAACTGTTTCACTGTAAAGTGAATTCCCTAGTAGTATTATGTGAAATACATAACATCCTTAGCAGATAATAGATGAGAAGCGTGTAAACGAGTCAAACACAGTGAAACACTCACATAATACACATTCTAACACACACCAACCATGAACTAATAATATGAAGGGCTGCTACAGTATCAAGTAGCAAAGCGTAAGTTCTTCGGGTTCTTCTCATAATGTACTTCTCTGCTCGAGTATTATTTCTGTCCAACTTTATTTTGCACGAACAGAACACAATGTAGAAAATGTAGTCGTATAGATGGCAAAAGTAATGTACACGCTGATACCTATATAGAGAGACATGGAAGTATATAAAGGAAGAAAGAGAAAAAAGAAGAGTCTCAGCCACAGAACGATAATAATATGATCCTCTTGTCATTCTCACTGTTTAATGTACCTCCGAGAAAAATTTACTTGTTATCCGATTATGCAGAATTGAGTTAACTGTAACATAAAAGAGCTGTGTATACCTAAAGGGAACTAGATAGGCACTAAGTTGCTTCTCTACTTTAACTTTTTGTGAAAACTTACTTTTAGAGTTATATAGTTGAAATATTCAGAAGTACTACTACTCCCTACGTCATTGTTACTGTCACATTTAAATGTGCTCACCGCATTTATACATTAGGTGTTAGTGTGAATATAATATTCACTTTACGAAAGAAGTCATTCCGATATATTATATAACATTATGAAAGTGGTAGGTATATGCTGTTACATACGATCAAGGGAAATTCTTGTGTTGTATCACCATCATCATCTTCTACAACAAAAGATCTGGCATATTCATGTCGTGAGACACTTTCTTGTAAAATGCAAGAGGACTATTTAAAACTTTTATCTGACAGATATACAATGGCAAAACTATCAGAACATTATAAAAGAACAATGTTAGCTCTATGTATAATGATATACTACATGACTCGCTATTATGCCACATTCGAATACAGATACTCATTGTGAAATGCTTCAGAAACGTAACACAAAGACTATAACTTCGTAATGTTCTTCATATAGCAACTATGTGTTGAACATTAGTACCTATCTACGTAATATTTAGATACCAGGTACATAATACGGGCACTTTGAGTGTCTTACATGTAAAAATACATTTATACAACACATTTTAACTCAAACACGTGATCTTGCCACTCAAGTACAACGAATTTAATATAATTTTAATTTATAAAAAAAAATGTTTTCGTTTCAGCAAGAATGCTTCATTCAATTTCCAACTAGCAACATAAAATTCAGTGAGAGCTTAAAATAATGAACCTGTTTGTAGTACTGTTTGTAGTACATTATTATTTCCAAGAGGTGTATTTTAAACCTATTAAATAGAGATTGGAAAATAAGTCGCTCATACGTATAATTCATAATATTATCGCATAATAATATAATAACCTCGGATGATTACATAACCAAGAGGTAAATAACTAATGCAATTTTGTAACTAGTAAACTTAATTGCCATTGCGTAATTTTATTCTTCTGCATATATTATGCTTTCTAGTGAGTAATTTCCCTCTTATGCAAAGTAATTAACATACCTAATATAATAGACAGTCTTTAGTGACTAAAAACGTGACGTTGAAAAATAATTTACAAGAAGGTTTGTTTGATTATGGACAATTTTAATTAATAAATACTAACAACTCTTAAATTTTGTACTGCATTTACAAATAGGTACGTTATATACAGTAAGCAATGACTTCGCAAGTATTAAATAAGTATGAAAATTAATGATCAGTTTGAGTCGCTTTTTGTTTCTATTCTTAGGAGTACTCAAAAGAGATTTCAAATGCTTATGCATCTAAAATCCTAATTCTAAAACGTGATTATTTTAGAATGAATTATTCACGTTTTAATTACATACAGGGATGGGTCTAGGCATGAAAAAGTTGACGCATGAAAGAAATGTTTCTCTAACTAGGTAATTTAACACGTGTTTTAATCGTAATTCCGATGTTTTTAAGGATGTTCCCTCAACTGTAACTTAACAACTACTCATTTAAGTCTTGCAGATTTTTTTATTTCGTGTTAAATTGCCTATAGATACCCCTTCCTAAATTTAGATTGAATCAGCAGCGGCGCATTTACTTTTAACAGTAAGCCTTGAGATAAACTCTGAAAATTAGCAATATAATTTTTTTGCATCTCTACTAAATTGTGTAATTTACATTTCTGAGATTGAACCAGCAGAGTATTTACTTTTAATCGCAAAGCCTGAGGTAAACGTGGAAAATTAGAATATTACAGAAAATTAGATTGCAAGCTAACTCTGTAAATTGAATTCAAGCATCCGCTTTCCATTTCAATTTCTGAAATTCTGTGTAGTGGTAATAATTCCGTCTGTGCATAGTTACATCTCATCCCATTTCTAAATTGCCAAATTCCTACCTAACAGCGAATCATAACTGGTTTCATATTGTCAATAAACTTATAGTATTAGCTACAGTCGCCTGGACAGAATTCCTATTTGGTCGACTGCCATCATTCCTGTTCTAACTTCATAGAATTAGAAATCCGTTTTGCTTTAATAAATTTTCTCATCAACCTAAATTATATTTCCAAATTAATTCAATCCCAAATATTAAATGACTCAATTAACACTAACTATATATAATTCTGTAAATAACACAATTTGCTCTGAATTAATCATCCAATATATAGCCCAGGAAATATAGAGACTATAATATAGCAAATAGAATAAATCTAATAATATATGGTTAAACCATTAACAGTCACATGAATTAATTCTCTGCCTTCTTATAACATATCTATACTTCTATACAATCCTACTTACTATATTAAAACATTTGAAAAGAGAAATGGATTGGTTATCGTAACAATGGAGATGTTAACACAACACAAAGCAATATGCAAAGTAAAGTTAAGCAAAAATTGTTTTTGTGTAAATGTGTGTACCTACGTGTTACGTGTATTATGTGTGATGTGTACACATGATGTAGTTTGGTAATTCTAGTTGTTAGTATGAAGATGATGTGTGTTATGTAGATGAACAAAGTAAACGGGACGAGGACGATGACGACGGACAGAGCAGGGAAGTTGAATGGATTCGACAGCAGGACAGGAGGTTGCTGCCGCTTGGTAAGGAGCATTACTTACACTTAAATGATTTCATTCTACACAAGAGAAGCAAATGTACAGATACAAAAGCAAAATGTATTTTCATTTATAGCTCACATCATATCCAACTTAAGGCCATCCAAAGCAAAGTCTATATGTGTGTCGCTTTGACTAAACTAAACTTGT
Organism: Pogonognathellus flavescens; assembly: GCA_019776165.1. NCBI lineage: Eukaryota > Metazoa > Arthropoda > Collembola > Entomobryomorpha > Tomoceridae > Pogonognathellus > Pogonognathellus flavescens. Next base: position 38,899 of record JABASD010000263.1, on the reverse strand, counting down.
CTTCTACGACTACAACTACCACCACTATGTCAATAAATAACGTATGTGTGTGTGTGTCTCTGTATAGACCTTTCCAACTTATATAACATAACAGTAGAATAAATGTGTCCCTTCTCATTCCATATCTCTTTTTTCCTTGTCTCTTCTGCCACGATGGCATTGCATTGCTCTCCTGGTATTATATTCCTATAGAGTCCTCCAATGTATTATATGTACATTTACATGTAGTGCTGTTCTCTCTCTCTCTCTCTGGATCTTTTCTATAGAGATTGAGTGTGGATGATGGTCCTATTCTCTCTGTGTGTGTATGTGTGACTGACTGATCTGGAGATACGGACACGACACAAAACTAAAATGGGCAAACTGTTTTCTATGTACTTGCTCTTTACACTATACAATCGTAGCATGGCACATAGCAGTGTATGTTCAGACTTTGCAAGAAGAAGGGCTACAAAGCAGAAAAGCGAAAAGATACCTAGTCTCACTTTCAACACTCTTCGAAACTTAACTACCACCGTAGTACATGGAGCAAAGAATGAATGACTCCAGTACTGGATAGGAGGATACACACTACACATTATCTCTGTACTGCACATATATTTAGTGAAAAGATACGGGAGACGACAACCATTATTATTATTATCAACTATCAACGAGATATGATTATATGGTAACAAAACAGGCGAGAATAGAACAGCATCACGTAATACTCTCTGTAATGCACTAACAAAAGACAGACAATGGCCAACTTTAAGTGACAATGAATTTGATTGTCATCCGGAGAACACTACAGCAGCAGCAGTGGCAACTGTATCTTGTAGAGAAAGCACAATAGCCAGACATAGTTCTCTATTACTACACTGCACTCTCTGGGTAGACTTATATTACAAAACAATTTACCTATAAATAATATGAGGGTCTATGACTATGGTAGGGGCACCTATTTGTAAGAAGAACAGTAGTCGGGGAAGAATGAATGAGGAGTATATAGGTGCAGAGTGACACAGTCATAGTGTCGCGGAACGCAGAAAAGAAAATGATATGTCACCTAATGGGAGACACTGAGAAAAGAGAAGACTCTATCTGAATGACAATATGACATAAGTGAGTCCCTTCCACTGGTTCACTGCTTTTACATAATTCACATAATTGTCCTAACTATCTCCAACTAAATTACCTCTCTTTTGCATAATATACAGTAGTAGGCTTATAACTCTCACACTTTCTTAAGCAGTTAATTTAAGTGTCATCAAATATGGGCAAGAAAGATAGCTTTGAATAGACGCTTGGCTTTGGGAATTTTTAAACTGTTTTAATTGTCCTACATAAATTGAAGGGGTGGTTAGTAATAAATAATTCCTTTTTACAATTTTCAAATGGAAATAAAATTAATAATGTCTTACAATTGTTACTTTATTAAGAGTAAATCGTAGAAATGCATTTTCTATCTTCAATTCAGAAACTGATGTAAAAAAGTAAAATATGACGTAACAATTTATTCTGGCTTATTTCTCCATTCCATCAGGGTATTCGTAAAACGCTGAAAATATTTGTTCTGCATAATAATACGATTGAAGAAATGTCATACTCATTGGAAGCACAATTCATGGAAATGCGGTAAAAACGTCAATGTGGGGAATATTTTAGATTTTTCGGTGACAAACAACGTTTTGTGGGAAATCCGTGTTTACGATGGTATTTAGGTACAATAGGTAACAGCATTGTACCCTCGAGACTCATTCAAGAAGATTAGCAAATATTATCAGTTATAAAAATTCTGTGTAAAACGAGAGATATGATTGCACACAAATACACAAAAATGACAATAAAATGAAACATGTTATTTTAGGCATTAACATGTTATTAGAAGATTCATTTTGTGGTATTTTGGCATGAATCGAATTTGTACCTCTCAAGGGGTTGCATAGTTATGATTGGAAAACAAATGAGTTTTTCATACAGATGAGATATGCGATAAAATGATTTCGGTTTCTTTATTGGATAGGCTAGATTTGAACTATTCTCTAAGGATTTGAGGTTCAGTACAATTGTGAACATACGGCCGTATGAAAGAATCAATACCTATCCCTAAAGGATTTTCCCCACTGGGACAAATTCTTCACTCTCAACTACCGTGACGAAACCACCACACACATTCATACATGTATTTGCACAGTCTTCACCATTCTTCAGCCTCATTATCTACACCAATTATCCTCTTAACACTACAACAAAAATCAACAAAGACAATACAATTCTGTTTCTAAATGAATGTCGTAAGATTCGTAATAAAATGTTTGTTAGAAAGGGTTGCTTTTGAATTTCATGTTCTTTGAAACTTTCTAAACAAACTACAACGGCCTGTGTCGACACATTTACAGTTTTACTAAACATAGGTATTTGTATAATAATATGATTATTTTTGTGTGATCCATAGGTATTCCTGTTTTGCAGATAATACGAGAAAGAAACCGCGGAGATTATTTCCACCACACTAGACGCCGGTAGTAGAAAGTATCGTCAAAGAGGATCAAGAGACACAGAATATGAAAAGAAGTAATGGAGCATCATGCACACGCTAAGCTGTCGTACGAATGACACGTACAAACATCCGATGTGACACTCCAAAGAAAGAAATGTCCTTGAAAACTATTTAGTGTAAGTTGTTTTCAGTGTCTTATCTACATTCGGGTCGTCCCTGCATAATTCTTTGTCAATGTAGCCGAATATAATTGTATCTACATGGTATTGTAGTATTATTGTAATACACTGCTGCATGTCGCCTTGTACATTGTGATTGTGGTAAATGGACTGGGAGCATGTAGATATTTTATAGTACATGAAATGCATTTACATCTCATTTAGCCAATTTATAGTTAAATATTAAGTATAAAGTGGAGGAAAATAGAGTGGAATAAAAGTTAAATTAACTGCTACAAGGTACGAGCAGAAGGAATGGAGAGAACAAGTGAAATGATCCAAAACAAAATTGAAAAGGAGAATTATGGGAAGGAAAGGATTAGGAAACTTTATAACAGTGCCGCCACTAATCCCACAATTGTATTCTGACACAAGTAATTCGCCTGTTATTGACTACACCATTGTGCTTTGTGTTATAAAGTCTCCAGGTTCCGTCCTACCGACAATGATAAGGTGCACAGCTAGTAAATATCTCTAAATCCAACCATCCCTCTTCCCCCATTAAGGTGTTTTAAAACTTTTCAGAATAAAAATCATCATTTTCATACTAACAAGCGTCAGACCATAAGCAAATCAAAATTGCATACGAGATAGAAAAAGAATTAAGGGCTACAATTCTTCAATGTTTAATTTGGTACGCCTTTCGGTTTGACTTGGGTTATTGCTTTCGGTTATTTGTTTTAAATTGGGTGTGATCAAAAAAAGGGCAAACATTAAAAACTATATTTAATGATTCAAATGGATACATAAATTTAAACGTATCTCCATATGATTTTTTAACTTACAATAATTAGTAAATATTTCAATTCTTGGTCAATATTTAGTTTAATAATTGTTTCACCTACTTGGTATGTTTTTCATTAAGTTGATCCACAAATAAAATAATTTACAACTAGATAAAATGTAATAAACATTATGTACTGTACTACAAAATTGGTTTATGATCAACGTAACTACAATTGAGAGTTTTTTGTTCTTCTTTACGAAAAAGCTTATTCTATTTTTCAGTAGCTTTAATCTGGTTTATTAAAATGCATCATTTTCTTGAATTTTGCAAAGCAATCATTTTAATTGGAAGAAAATAAACACGGATTAAAGGATAATGTTCATTTCCAACATATAAAAATGATATATTGCATTTACTTTTTTCAACAAAGTTTATTTGCAGTTTTGAATTACTTTTTCCATTACATATATTAAAAATGCCTATACTTTTTCTCTCGCCCTTTTTCTTTGCCCTACACTACGTCCACAACTAAACTGACTCATCTGTGAGTAAACTTGAGATTATATAATGGAATGGTGTAACACTGTAGATTGTAGAGGTGCCTAAGCCACGGTACAGTCATAGTCGATTCAAAAGCATGGTAGAATACTAATGCTCTGATTGCGTGGTGGTGGTGGTGGTGGGTTAAAGAAAAAGGACTATGGCAAACGCTGATATCTATTTGTACGGTCCAATATATTACTAATAATGGTTATGAAAAAAGAGTGTGACTTTGTATAGTTAAAGGAAATAATAGAAGTAAAGTAGAAAGGTTGTGCTGATAAAAAGGGGTAGGTAGCCGTGTAAAAAGTAGAGACTGACGCTTTTGTCGGCTAGTTTGGTCTTTATGCTGTACTGTTATAATCGGCCCATTGTACGACCGACAGATCTAAATGAATTCATGAGAGACCTCACTCAGCTCACCAAACCAACGCAGAAATTTTCCCTTCCTTGCATTGCGGCAGGCCTCTACTCTTTTCTATCCAATCCGATATTCAACCGAACCGAAATACATTCCAATTCGAAATTCGTTGAGGAAAGGCGTTAATCCACATGCGATGCATTACTTTAGCTAGGTACTCTCTTCCTACTCAACCTACGTTGTAATGCATACTAAAATTGCAATTTGCCATGCAAGTCATTTTATAGGAAGGTGTATGTGAAATTTGTGAGACTCTCTGCTGAGAGTCCTACAGTTCCCTTTCTTATCCATTCAAAATACAATTTGCAAATCGGGCTTAGGATGTAGATACTATTTTAACTATGCGGAATAATTATATTATGAATATTTATTTTATAAAAGTATTTTCCTAATGAAAAGATAATATTGAAAAATGGATATGTTTTACGTAGTCTTACATAACCCCTGGTTTTAAGGGATTACTAGAAAATTAATGTTGGATGAATAAAATGTTAGGTTCGTTATTATACAAAGTAAACAATAGTAAAAATATTGTCAATGTATCTTCAACGATGCAACTTCCCGATTTTTCAACTCCAAAATTTTACACGGATAGAGAAATAACAAATATTTGTGAAAAACTAGGGATGGTTAAGGAAAGATGTAGCTAATTTCATGTAGACTAGAATAAATGTGAATACAATACCTCGCTAATGGTAAATATACCCGTGCCTCAAAAACGACATCTCATTTCACGCAACGAACATGGATTTAAGTAAAATGCATTACAAATGAATTACTTGACAGCAATTTTACGGCTAAGACTAATCAGATGACTAATATCCACGCAATTCATTCTCGTGAAGTTGGTTCCAATCGATTAGTGACAGTTACAGTAAAAAGTTACAACTTAATTCGGCACGTTTCTTGCTCACAGTTATAAATGAACAATTACAGAAATTATACATGTCCAATATTACACGCTACTACAAGCACAAGAATGAATTTGTGTGAAATGTAATACGTCGCAAGCATTATGGAACATCTGCATTTACATATTGCGCAAGGACATGGCTAAATAACATGTTTTTTATCCTTGATAAACAGATACTTCACAACATGTAATTCATGAAAATATTCTAGAAATAACACTACTCTATGTTAATAACAAGATTGATCTGAAATTGTTATTCCTGAATCAGAACTGAATAAATATTTGAAAATCTGTAACGACAGAGGTTACCAATATTGAGTCAATGTTTTTGCTTTTTCCAAGGACACTAATAACTCAGATATGGGTTTTGAGGCAAATCCTGGGTTTTGTTTAACACTGACACATATAGAAATGTAATAAAAGGAATGAAAAATGCAATATTTTTACGTTTAGTTAATTTTTATTTAAATGAAAATGCATGTAGGTAGACTAACAAACAAATGAAAGCACGTTGCATAAAATAAATTTTATCGGTATTCCCTGTAGACCCAGTCAAATAATATTTGTACCTTGAGTTGTTTGGAGAGATTTATAAAGTAAGAACGTGTGGTTTAAGGATGAATGATAGAAGGATGGTAGAAAGAAAGGAGGATGAGACTTGACTTGTATATAAATAGAAGTAACGGTGGTGGTGGATTTGAAGGATGAAAAGCTGCACTTGTGTGGTGTATCTTTTACGTTCTATCTGTGTGCAAAGCTGTAATATATCTTAAAGCAATTATGAAAGCGGTCCTTTTGACCGAAACAACAACAGGAACAAATTTCCGGGACGTAGAACGATCCTACTATTATTCTGTTCTATATCAAACTACCATAAAAGTCGATTCCACTTTAGCTGCAAAGAAAAACTTTCAGTCTGTCAGATCAGAGTTTAGTGGAAAAGTCATGTATGCAATCTGCAGTTGAGGAACTTGTGTGGTTATATTAAAATATCAACTTCCGTTTGCAATGTTAGCAGCTGCTACGTATTTAGTGCCCTACAGCAACCAATATCTTTCACATTTTCAGCTTTTATCTCGGATTCGGAGAAAGTACAATACAACCCATCATTAGTAAAAACAATGTGTGAAGCAACTGAAACCTCATTTTTTCTCCGTATTTGGTTTTTTCTTTTATATCACATTCAGGAATAATTGAATAAATATTTTCCACAAAGAAGATATTATGTTTACCTTTTTTCGTTGAATAGGGCTCGATGGGAGAAGAGGAAGTGACACAACCATTGCTGTCATCAGGACTCCTTAGACCACCAGGGGCAACAGAATAATTGTTACATGAATACCACTGATTTCTTGACCAATTTTGATGAGAACCCAGAAGACGCAGTTTGTCATGATCAATTTGGTCTTGGTCAGGGGACATTCCAGTCAGACCGTCTGTTGGGTCCTTATGATTAGCTAAATTACGAAGTACTCGATTGATAGATGAAACCTGTCAACAGAAAAACAAAAGCATGTTTACTACCGTTACATTTGCAATAATTGGCAACATTTAATCTTGACATTTAAATTTATTCTCATTTTTAGTTTGTCAAATACATTTTAATTATTTTAGTTCACATAGCAGTCGCTTTATAAAAGTAGGGATATAAAAAGAGCGTAAAAATTGCACGAAACAAGTAAAATGGCTCAATACAATTTTTTATGCATACATTTTTGACTTTGTGTCTATTTATATGATAATACGATTTTGCTACCCCTGTGTGTGTCAATATACCTATGTATTATTGTGCGGTTGAATAGTCTGGCAGGGGAGGAAAAAGGTATTTGAAGGATAAATACATTCTACCAATACATAAATCCGAATGTATTAACATACAATTCACCTATTTCCTATCGTATACAGCACTACTACTGCATGGAAAGATTTTCATACAATTCTATCCATAGGAGTTATGCATGGATTCATATGTTCTCAACAGGAAATACATAATATTTTACTGAATATGTGTAGGAAGTAATCTATAACGGAATAAAATAATGATGTCTTCAGCATACATGGTGCACCTACAAATACACTGAGCAAAGATAGAATATTATTTCCACGAGTTGTGGTAGTAGTAACGTAAGAATAGAGTCAATAGTTCTCAAGTTCTAATGTGGTAAGTTGTGTTAGTCTTTTCAGACGTCATTAGCATGCAACTCTAAATTATAGTTGAAATAAAATACGGCGGAGCAGGAGACGCTTCCGTAAAATGTGGCACTGTCACTTGCATTCGATACCAACTCCTCATTTTCAGCCGCACCAAATCCACCACACTAAAAGTCTATCCGAGCAATTAAAGGAAGCTCCTCTACCCTTGAATTTATTATATTAAATAAATAATAGGAAAATTCTCATATAGGAACTCGTGGTTTATTTTAGTATGTTACACATCAGACAGTAACGTGTAATATAGACAATTTTGGTTATAGGTCATGGACATGTTTATAACCCAATATTAACACTAGTTTTTTTATTGGAAGAGAGATTTCTTTGGAATCTGTAGTTTATCCTTCTCTTTATATCATAATAGTCAATAGACAACAGAATACATTCAAGTCTTTTTACATCATGTATAAATTTCCATATTTATCACTCGATATTGATATTTTATATGTGTATATAACAATTTTGATGCTCACAAAGTTTGAGTACCGTCAAAAATTACAAATAAAGCTAAATTTCAAGTCAGACAGTTTTTAACCATGTATTTTACCAAAATTATTCCAGAGATTTGTTAGTAATTCCATAATAAATTATTAACAATCGCGGATGGTTGTAGAACACTTTGTCCGTGTGTCTGTCTGTGTAATAACTCAAGTACGGTTTAAAATGATTCGTTCAAACTGACTGCACTGCATGTAGTACGTACGCCCTGTGGAAGGTTACGTTAGAAGACGAGGTCAATCGGTCATACGATGATTATTTACACCCGATTGCGACCGGTTTATTATTTAAGGTATATCAACTAGGTACTCACTTTTAAAAATGTATGCATGAGATAATGGTTCATTCTTGGATTGTGTTGCATGATCCCATATAATATACGCGTAATTAAGTAGGTATACATTACATTACTTTTCTAAGCAATTAAGAAAATGACTCCGGCTTAAAATCATTCTGAGCTATGATATAGCGTAAAATAAAAGTAGTTCTCCATACAGAAAAGTTAGATAAATCGCGATTTGATGTAAAAAGACTTCTAAGAGATAGCATATACGGATGAATGATGCAATAAAAAATGTTGTGAACTAGGTTTAGGTACTACTGTTTGTGAATCCATTCACACAACGAAGTCTGGCACAAGAATTCCCATTGCAGGTATACTATAGCCTACACAAATAGTTTTCAGGGCGTCAAGCCAGTGTGCAGCATCATTATCGTCATCGCCATCGAAATATTTCAACTTATGAAAACAATTTCATGTATTGCATTTTGCATTCAAAACATTTTCACTAAAAGCCGACGACGAGATGACAAGGACTACTAAAAGAAAACTCACAACCTCCCTCCTTCAGTTTTTCTTTCAACATGGCTCAACACTTAACTTTCACAGTTGAAGTGAAAACACTCTTATTGTTAGCTTTCATTCTTTCATACTGCTATTATCATATCTGTGAAGCACAATACAATGTCACTGTCAACTCCGTCTTCATTTTTATCCTTTCATCTCATCTGAAAAACCGTCTTCTGTATAAATTACTGCGACTGCATACATTTCCCAACAGACTCGCGCATTTTATTCTCTATTGTTACATTAGATCAAACATTTTCATCTGATGCCCGTTTGCATGCCATCCGTGTTAATGTGCATTTAGTGTACTATCTACACTTGTCCATATGTTCATTTTTCACACAAGCAGTTTCATTAATTGGGAAAGTGATGTAAAACAATAATCAAATCCTTACACTAAAAACACAACAAGATACCTGAAGCGTACTCATACAAAAATAAGTGATGTCAAGATACGATGTGACATAAATTCCTTATTGAATACATTTCTTTGAATTCCAAGTGCTAATTTAGTTACGATCTATTTAAGTAAGACTTTGTCTAATTTAAAAAATATATTTCACTCAAAACATTATGTAGTTATTTGTGTTTTTTAAATGAGATGACAGGAAGGCAATATCTGGTGATGTGTTTTTGAAGGCTATGGCGTGGCATAAGAGATAGATGTGTGTTTTAGCCTTTAGGAGACCCTCACTTCACTCCGAGTGAAGACAGGACGTTAGCAACGTTTCTGTCTGTAGCTGCCAAAATTGACATTGTTGTATGACTAATGCGTTATCAGTATTGTGTAATGTGTTTTGAAATCTCTCTCGTTTTCCTTTGTGTTTGTGTGTGTATGTGTTTCGTCTCATTTCATCGAGTGGATTTTTTGTACTTCTAAATCCTCATGCCTTGTCTCGTGTCCTGTTCTGATGACACAACAATGTCGTAGGATGTGTCGCCTTGACTTTATTTTCTAGTTTGGGTGTGTTGTGTCATCTTGTTACAAATATATTATGAAGGTTCTTATTGTATCAACATTAGACGTTCCTCTATACAGTCTTCGCTATGACGCCTTTTCTTGACTTCGTCGTCGGGAAATCTACTTTCAAGTTGTAGAGTGGTAGCTTTGGTGCAGTGTGAATGATCCACAAGACAGACATAAAATGTGGAGAATTATATATTTTGGTAGTGGTGGATGTTATGTGTTGAAGACTAACTACAACAAGTCATCAGATTATTTGTGTGTTGAAAGGCGCGTTGGTTTCTTCCGCTGTCAGATCAAATTATGAGACGTGAGAGAATATACGTTGCGGGGAAAGCAAGATCGATGAAGATGCCAAAAGGATGGCATAACGCCCTGTCAACTTTTCGCACCCGTCTTAGTCTCACTACTCTATAGCCTGTCTTTTTTCTTGTCGACGTAATCCCATGCCACTATTCTCAATGTCTCTGGTTTGAACACAAGAAGTCATCTGATGTAATGTAAGTAATGTACGTTATGTCATTAATGTCATGTAGTACTCCATTCCATCCACTCTACTCCACACTCCAGCCAAAAACCTATTCAGACTGTTTCTTCTTCCATTCTCACCCGATTTGCTAAAAGAAAATCCTTTACATTTTCAACTAGTCGTAAACTCATCGACGAACTTCCCAGCCCTCATTTAAATATATGTAAATACATTGTTCAGCTCTCAACAACAGCAAAGCGATACAATCTTTGTAAACTACCAAAAATAATCTTCTCCGACTAATATTCTGAGCCAGGACTGAAATATTAATATTAATATCGTTTTTCGTAAAAAGGAAGAAGAAGAATATTTCTTGTCGAATTATATTTAAATTGTTAAACTGCTACAAAAGCTCACAAATAATTCTTTCTTCCTTCTATCTGCTATTTATTATATGAACATCCCATATATAACTATTGAATATATACTGTAAAAGGGTTTCTCAGAAATATTAGCGATCCTAAATAACTATAACCGTAGTGTACTTATTTACGTGCTTCACTATAAAATGATACCACAGAGTATGAATCACGAGGAGGGATAAAGAAATAATAAAAATGCCTTTGCCAAATGAAATGTGGGACTTTATCAGGCCGAACGACTCACATCAAGAAAAACGCTCGTCTGATTTTCTGGAGTATGAAGAAGATTGAATCAGACAGAGAAAGCAAAACATACTTTCACAGATAACGATGTGCATGAAAAAAGCATAACCTTAATCTTGTTGGCGTGGAGGTACATATTAGTACACAGGGATATCAACCCACGCCTATAGCCTCTTCTTCGGTTCTTATTGGCATTCGTGTAAATCGTAAGTATGTGTTAGCAAACTAGACAAAGTAAAATACAATGTACGCCTCTTGGTTTGGCTTGGATTAAAAAAGTCGAGTGCAAAGAAAAAAAGAAGAATGGCAGTCCCATTAGCCTCTCTGGTGACATCAAGAAGAGAAGACGACGCCAAGTCAAAGCATGTCGCAAGAAAATACCAATATCACACAGAGAAAAATCAAACCCACACAACTACTAGAACAAAAAATTCGCACTTTCCATTACAAGATTATTAGATTATGTACTCTGCTAATGTACTAGGCAGGAGTATGAAATTGCACTTTTTGTTTACTCGGTTGATCACATCATTTCTAATGCGTTATACATTTAGTCATAATATTATCTATATAACCCATACATCTTCTCCGTTGTGCACATAGCTTTTATTTTAGTACATGTTCCATTATTTAATGGAATCAATACACAGCATGCTTCGCATATAACCACAAAACATGCGTAATGACATGAAACTATAGCTTAGAAAAAATGTAGAAACCGAAATCAGTCTCAAAGAATAAATTTAGCATTGCATTTATTCCTATACACTTCTGAAAACCCCTGTAGTTACGAATTAATGAAGAATAGTGAGATTTTAAATAAAAAATTAAATATCTGTAATAACGGCTACTAATAATTATTAAAAAAGGAAAAAGGAAAAAATAAACAATTCCCTAAAAATTCCTCTCCAACTAAAAAGTTTATGTGATAAAATCGTGAAGAATTCAGAATGCTTCAAAAAGTTCAGATTTTCATTAAAAATGCCGATATAAATGTTTTGTTAGGAATTTTATTGTTTAATAAACGCTTGAGCGGTAATAACTATAATATACCATGCATTAGTAGCAATAAATGATGAGTAGTATGGTATCGTAGAAAACCACGGCATTACTGCTACACATAAATGAGACAAATAATTCTAGATGAAAATACCTCTCTGAAAGCATGGAAAGTCCTGGTTCGGTACAGAGAAGAACAAAAGTGGCGGACAGAAGTGAACTGCAGGGGTCTGCCTCCCTGCTGACATGCAAGTCGATTTGTGATGATTATTTCTCATTGATTAATAGAACAATAATAGCAAAGCGAACTGACAATGAGCGTGTACAATGCACAAAAAGACAAATCTGATGGAAATCTCTTGGTTCTAGGAGCTTATTGGAATACGGTTGTACTACTTCCCAGTTAGATTGTATGTCTTTTTCCTTGTAATACTAAATATTTATTCTTTCATGGTTCTTTCACCATTCTTCGTGTTGACTTTATATGTGGGGTGAGTGAAGTGTGCTTCCAAGTCTTTTGTAATTTGAGAATCATATGAGGTTTGAAGTGTATGTACATGAACTAAAGTAACAGGGAATGGATATAACAATATTGTAGTAGCTATCAACATGCAAAACACTTATTATTGTACATACAAGAACAAGTACTCCGTACTAATAATAATATTGCTTTGTACTATTAGCATTATAGAGTTGACTGGTGTCACTTGGCTAAATACACAGAAAGCGTCATTGTTGTGAGAATACGATGAAGAGGACTACAGAAAAGGATTGATAAAGAGAAACACACGGGACGACGGCAGAGGCACTTGTTCATCTTATCCTGAAAAACAGATCGGCTCTAGTTTCATTTGATGTGAACTCTATGAATAATATAAATATCATGGTGAATGAAGTGATTTTATCTTTCTTTACTGCAACACCCTTTCGCTGTAATCAGCCATCAAATCTCATCACATCATGTCTTGTCCTAACAGTTCCGCTTGTCATTACATCCATATATGAAACACTAACGCGTGCAGGGCACCTCCATCAGGATCCCATTAAAATTCTAATCGTTTAACAAATCTACTATTTACATTACTAATGTCATATGTTATAACCATAACCAACATACACACATTTATAGCAGTACACTCGCATAGAGAAATTTTTTCCATACGATTGGTATTTTGTGTATGGTTGATTGAACTGTATATTTATTTTATGAACACGCTTGTATGTTAAGAATATGTAGAGCTACGTTTTCATAAAGTACCATGATGACACTTAAGCAAGGCCGGGCATTAAATATTATGATCCTTATCTTCTGGTGTTAATATCTCTTCGAGTTAGAAGTAAGAGCAAAGCAAGCGATGAAAAAATCCCATCAATTCATTTTTATGTGTTTCTCACAGCAAAGGAACATCGCCACTATTGCCCTGTGAAAAACGATGGGTTCACTATAACCCTTTGTGCAGTGTAAATTGTTACAATCGGCATGGAATTATAATTCAAACGGTTTTTCTCTCATTTAAAGGAAAAATCGGTGAGATTGTAAATTTTTATTGTAAAGATGCAGTGTGTAGCATTATGAAGTATGTTTGGCAGGAAATTGTAGTAGACGACAGTTTGGCTACGAAGGTGATTTCTATATAAATAGAGTCCAGTCTTTAGGATCGTGTCAGAATAAGAAATTTCAATTTCGAACCAAGCTGTGATATGTCAACAAAGAAGGAAGAAAGTAAAAAAGCTCTCTTGCGATTCATATTCTACTGAGACGGGGAAAAAAGTTTCAACTTTGACTACCTATGGCAACTTATTGGTATTCTAAGTTTTTATTGTTTCGTTGACGTTGCAGGCAGCCGGCATGGCGCAGCTCACGTCTTGTCGTTTCTTTCTCATCCCAATCAGCTGAAAAGGCTAGTCATAAATGCAACAGTAAGTCAAATTGACATTGACAGGTTTGTAGGAGAGAGCTGAACACTACTAAAAGATATTCCTACAGAACATTTTCACCCATAAACGCAATTTCAGCAATGCTCACGCTTTAACTCACAATCAACTCGCCGTTCATTTTTCGACACAGCAATTTTGTACATTCGACGATTTTTATCGAATTTCACTTGCTGCAATATGCTCATTCGGTGGATATGACCGATTTACTACTCTTTCCCTGTTGCGCACGCAACCAAGCATAAAACCAGCCAAAATTAGCTATAGTAGTAGTCTTGTAGTAAAAATTGCCTTCGAAAATACTGCTTAGACTTCAATTGACGGAATTTGTTTGTAACTTAATTTGCCCCAATAAAGATTCGAATTTATTTTTCATATTCCACTATAAATATTTGCAATATGCTTTGCAATAGGAATAAACCATTCCAAAATGGGTGTAAACAAGTAACGAATGGAACAGTGACGCTGTGATATGAACTATGACACGGTAACCTTAACTGTGACATCGCTTAGGTAAACTGTGAAACTGTGTTAGTAGCAATATAACTATTTAAAATTTTCAGGTCATTTAATCGAAATATTCAAGCATTGGCAATCTCCAAATTCAAATTTAGTGATCTTCACTTTCAAACCTAACTAGAATTCACATAGCAGTATTTAAACTGCAGTGTGTTGTTGAGGCTGTATTCACACAGTAGTTAGTTTAAAAGGTCACAGATCATGAATCAGTTGGTCGATTGACCCCATCTGCAAACTTAGACTTCCAATGGACCACTAGAACACGTGTGCCAAGTTTGAAGTCATTATCTCAAACTGTTCTTGAGTTATCATGCGAACATACGGACAGACGGACAGACGCATTCTTATACAAGTAACATTCGCTATTTAATAAAGATGACAACATTTTATTAGCAACAAATCAGATTTAAAAAAGGAGGTAAAAACTTTCAGTACTCTTATCACAGTTATTCCTACGAAGAATATTCCGTAATAAATGAATTATGGTGTACATCCATTGAGTAAATGTGGTTGCCGATTTCACAGAGTGCACGTAGATTTCAGTAATATGCATGGAATGAGAAAAATTACCCTAACCATTTAGTATTTTTGTATATTCCATTCTTTCTTGGAGGGATCCATTATAGTGGCTTAAAGTAAGCTAAAGTTACTTTTCACGAGTTGTCACAAGAACAGAAAGGGCAGCATGCAGAAATGTTTCAACTCAAAGTACATTATGCTTCTGCTACGCTGTTCTGTTACTACATTTCTATCGTAATATGCTCGACTTGGTTGGTTTATGTAAGTTACATCTATAAAAACACTAACCCCGCGTGTCACGTTATTTACGTGTCCCTCTCTGTTTCTATGCACTATTAGAACTACAGACTGGTATGTTATGCACATACCAAGTAAGTATGTGTAGCATAGCTCTGTGCTCGTAAGTAGTTTGAGTTCTCCCATGTTCTATTAGTATACAAAGTTAGTTTAGTTGGGTTGAATTGAGTATCTGTAGTAATAGTGGTAGTATTTGTAGTAGTCGTAGTAAGTACAAGATGTGTTGGTATGGGTCTGGGTGGTTGAAGTTGTTGGACTGCCGAGTTTCGTTCCCGGGAAGGCAAGTCTGCGATTTCACACTCGACTGATCTGATCCATAATGCAAGAGCTGAAGCTGTGATCCCCATAAGGGTGTTCCTTCCTTTCCTTTTGCGTTATGTGTGTAAGTTGAGGCTAGTAGTTGTCGTGTCGACTTGTGTATTTGTACAAGGAGGACAGAACAGGACACGACAACTTCTATTCAAACATTTTCCATGTATTACATACACCATACTGCATTTACTATATCCTACATTCATTCCCTATACGAGTACCACTATTTTCATACCACCACACGTTTCTATAGGAAGCGGGTGATGTTGGTACATATCTGTAACACATAGTAGCACATGGAATGAAAATACAACAAGAGAACAGTCATCATCATTTCGTCTGTCTAGTCGACATGGTAGTAGTAGTAGAAGAAGGAGTAGTAGTAGTTCTGTTGTTCGACGACAAACCAAAGCAAAAAGTTAAGTTCAGCGAAAACATGCATGCAACCAGAGCAAACCGAAACAGAACCGAATCAAAGGAAACCAACGGGTTTTGTAGAGTACAACTACTACTACTGGGACTTTGCTACTACAATACTTTCTACTACGAACGACTGTGGTGGTGGGTGACTACTAAAAGTAAACGACTACAGACGAGAGTGAAGCAAATGCTATCAAGATCAAGACCACTACTACTACCAAATGCTCCTGCTGAAATTAATCCATTCCTCCTTGCCTTTCGTCCTTTCCTTCCTTTTGGTTTCACTCTTTTTACTACTTCAACGCGTTTACACCAAACAGTCGTCTCTGCCTCAGTCTCAGTCACTCTCAGTATTAGTATTCCAAAATGGACTTTGTACTTGTCGTTGCATTTCACTGCACTACTGCCAACACCACTTCTCTTGTAACTACTACTATCCTCAATCCTCTATCTGTAATGCTACAAATGTAAAAGTACGTTTGTGCAACTCGAAATCTACGATACACATTTGTATGCGTACACTTCCTCACTTTCAACTCAAACACTGACATTCTTCGGACAGTTAGTTGGCTTTCAAATGCGATAAGTGTGACATAGTCTTCAATGCAAGAGACACCTCTTTCCTTTATCTGCATTTCGTCCATTTACATCTTTTATGTACTGTAAATGTAACTCGCTACTTACACAAACACACACACTCAACACCACTGGGGCTAATGGTCAAAGTAAAATGTCATTTCCTATAATGCATACTAAATCCAAACTGGAAACAAATCTTTCCAACTTTACCGAGTGCTCCATTTTCTCTCTTTTACAATTTTATCATGAAATAAGATACCACTAGTATATCTATATATAGTCAACATTAAAACGCAATAATGTAATAGCGATTTCCATTTTAAACACAATGTTAAATGTTTCTCTGTAGTATACATCATGAATACATGGAAAATCTAATGACTAATTAATGACCTACAATGTATTAACTAAAATAGACATGGTATTGTATTATCCGTGTAAGCGGTCAAATTTAATAGTACATAATTTTTCACCCATAATATCAATTCAATAAACTGTGTCAGCGAGTATTCCTAAACATTTGAATTGGAGTAAGTTAAATATTTGCAGTGTATTGCATGAAGGGTAACAAAGCATGATGTAGTCAGTTAATTGACGTAATGATTTTGAATAGTTTTGCAGATTCTCTTTGTGCGGCAAAAATGCTGTCTGGAATAAAAAGGTGGACCTTTGAAGTTGAGAATTGACGTGGAAAATTCTAAACGGCAATTTCAATGTCATTACCAAGAGTCCGACGAATGACAATGAATGAAAGGCTAACAATGGAGAGATTAATTTGCGTGGATTCAATTGCATGCACGTCGGAGTGAATGGTGAAAAGTTCCTGTTGTTTTCTCTGGTCGCTCCGTTGGGGTTTCGTTGGTTCACTTCACTCAATTCACCTCTGTCCCATCCGGATCACTTCACATAAGTATTTCGGCTACGTCCACGCTTATTATTCCATCACAGACCTTTCCTCTATATAAACTCATACTTTACCATTTCATCAACGCTACAGTCAAATCAGCCTGGTTGACTTTGTTATGCATAAAATATTATTCTTTAGTGGTGCATTCATTTAATTCTTTCGTCAATTTTCCAATTGTCCCAATTTGGTTCAGGAAACAGACCCAGAGGAAAACCTTGGCATTGGCATATATAACTACACAGTTCATTTTCTAACGTGTAAAATTGTATGTTGTTCTTTCGTAAATAATATGCAATCTATTTAGGGCTTTGCAAAAAACAATTGCAAGTTTTAGTATTAACACTGTAAGTGCCAATACATTTACCAGGCCCTTATTAGCAATATTTAGCTGAAACTTAACAGTTTAACAATTTTATATTGTATTTAATCCGCCTGTAGTGATATAAAATAGTGTTTCTCTTCGCAAGAGAGTAAATTGAATACAATGGAATTGTTACTATTGTTGTAGACGGAAGAGAATGCGAGGGTTGTTATTAGCACTATTTTAGATGGTGCTGTTATTCTGTAAGAAAGCTGAAAGAAGGGAGGAAGATAAATAAAGAGAGTAGCAAAATGATGAACTTACACTAGGGATATTGTCATTAGAGCAAATTCCTTCGGACAAAAGCCGGTCTCGGATTTCCCATGCAAAGATTGATGGACATTCGCGTTTGTATTGAGCAATTCTATGAACCACACTGGAGGTTGCCACCCGAGGTTTACTGCCGCCGATTGCTCTGGGTCGAATTGAGCCTGTCTCATAGTATCTGCAATAAAATAAAAAAGTTGTTGTACTTTCACGGATTCCAAGTAGTTAAACTGCCATAATTATTTATTACTCAATGTCGAATTATTAACATTTCTGTACCAATTCCCAAACTAATTTTTACAATTTAAATTATTACGTACAAATAAAATATTTTAGTCAATAATTGAATTTACAGTGTAAAAATAGTTTTAAATAAAAATTCGAAATACATTTAATTATTCTTGTGAGATTCTTACTTATTCACTTGTGAAATAAAATAAAATAATGAAGTCTAAATGCCTAAAAATTTCTCATGTCCTCGAAAATGGGTGAGAACAAAAGAAGTAGATATTTACTAAAAAGAACTGTAGTTGCAGTTGGTAAGAAAAAGTGGAGGACAAATGTGACAAGAAATGAAAGACGACTGAGTGAGTGGATTGGAACAGGAAAGTTTACTTACCGGCCAAGTATTTTGGACACACAGCCATTAGAAACTTGAAGAATGCGTGAGATATCGCATGGCCTGGCACCCGAATGAGCCAACTCCACAATTTTCTGGCGGGTTGAGTCAGGCAATGGTCGCCCACTTACAAAGACACCACCCAATTGATTTATACCGCTGTGCCCTGAGGAACAATCACAATCATTAGCAATTAAACAGAATCGTGACTTTTTCATGGGATACCATTACAATCGTTATTGCTCTTTGAACAGTCCCATAAACCTCCTGTTATTGCAGTAATCATCATACCATCAGCCCTTTTCGATGCACCAGCTAACATACATAGAATAGGCACTAAGGGATTGTCTATATAAAAACATTATAAGACAATAAATATCGAAAACCACCCTTACAGTCCATCCGGACCTTTTTCATTCACTTAGGCCCTGTATATGAGAAAATGAGAACTACGTATGTTTATATAGCCAGGCTAACCCCACAATCAAGAAATAACTTTCTCTTTCATTCCTCTTGTTAGAAAATAAGTTGCAATGTTGCAATAACAAAAGTTTATTAAGTATTATATTTTCTAGGAATTAACTCATTTTAAACTGTCTTGGAATGAATCCAAAAAGTAGTTTTCCCCGATATGATAGTAGTGCTTATGTTCATCATTAAACTTTGTGCTAAAATATTTGTTAGCGAAATCCTCTTAAAAATCTTACGGATATTTAACTTAATTATTTAACTTATTTAACGGATTATTAATTCTTATCAAACATGATATCCTTCATATTAAGAAACAGATTTTGGTCTATCTTATCTGCAGGATTTAGAATATTATGTTTATTAAAACAAAGAAACGTTTATTCAAGTTATAAGTCTGATCCAAATGTGCAAATTATAATACACAGTAGTAAGAGTTCTCACGTAATATTAGCAAAATAATTACTCAATTAAAGCTTAAATTAGATGACGGGTTCGAATTGCCCATACTAATAGTACGAAGTAGAAAATTGAAGTAACAGCTTCAATTTATTGATGGCCAAGAAATTCAAAATAGAAAAATGATAGAAGTTATTACATGTCACAATGTCATCCAAGTTTGGAATTTTTCAGCTAATACAATGACTATATTATTATGAAATCTATGAATGACTTGCCGCACCTACTTAAACAAAGTTCAAATGAAATACGTAGGATTTCAATAAGACAAATATAATCTGAACAATTTTACTTTCATTGTACTCGTACTTTGGTGGATTGTTGTGTTGCATACGTTGACTAATAATATCAAACGTGAGTTGTAGTGCCGACTTTGTTGAATTCAAGTTTCTATATACTTGCTTTAAAGATCTCTTTTGAATGAAGCTGAAGGTGAGATCTTAAAGAAAAATGAAAAGAGGATAACTAAACTAGTATAAAATATACTCGTATATTCACTCATTCAGTAATTGTTAGTAATATTACTATATTACTATGTCTTCTACCTTTAGAATACATTTTTCTCAGCTCACTTTTCTTTAATTTCAGTGTCGGCATATACATTGGTTGACTGCTGCTGAGAAATAATGCACTTGTAGTGTAGTAGCCGTGTAGTTTGTAGAAACGCTAGTAAATAAAACAAATCTCGTTCTTTCAACAGTTTGCCTTTCTTTACACATTTCTGTGTTGTACAGTTCTGGATCTTTTCATTTCCCTGATTTGACATGACAGTTGAACTGAGCTTTACCTGGCCGCTATATTACAGAAATGAGCATTGTATTTTATTTGAATGAATAATGTGTGTATAGTATATCTCTAGTACCTTTACATACAAGTTAGTAAAGACAGATTTGCTTTTTGTGTGAGTACGGCAGCCAAAGCAAAAGGCAAAGACTGCAAAGTATACAAGTTTTCTACACAAAATGCTCACGAATATTGTAAAGCTTTCAGTCCTACATTATAAAGGGTCCTTGTTTAGAAACATTGATAACAGTAGTAGACTTATGAATACTGCATTATTCCACTGGACGAATCCCCGTCAAAACTCGGCATCTACAGATATTTTATATTATATATCGTATAAAATGTACAACAAACAGTTTACTCTTTAGATCTTTTTCCTTTTATCTGATTTGAAATGTGGTTACACATATAGGTTGACTAAAAGACTTTCGTCAACTTAAACACGCTCTTGAAAGAAATGTGTACTGATGCTCTATCTCAAATCCTTAAACCAACAAGTTATAATGCAATTTTGAAAATGATGACTTTTTTGAGAAAAAAATCTAACTTCTACTAACGTTTACCAGTTACCGGTGTACATTCATGTTGACAACATCAAAAATGTTAAAAAGTCAAAGATATACATAATCGAAAACAAATTTAGTTAACTGAAGCAAAAAATACTTTACATTTGTCGAAAAGTAATGTTTGAATCCAGTAATGGGATTATAGTGTTCCTAAGAAAGATAAGATAAATAAGAAATTATAAATTATGAACTTCGCAGTAATGAGATAATAGTAAGGCTTGATGTTATTTACATAATTAAACGGTTTTCCTTTAAAACCAGTACATTTTCCGTTCGTGTTATGAAAACCATAAAATACTTATGGTACCTACTTGTATCAGTTTATAAGTATAAAGACAGGTAATGTACTTGATCATTGAATGGGAAACAGAAACACCTTCTTATAATAAGTAAACATGTAAAGGGTGTAAATATGAAAGCACATAGAAAACCCAAAATAATAAATGTAAGTGATGAGAATGACATACCTATAGGTATATACTATTGCTACATAGAAGGTAGCAATAGCAATGTGAACATGAATGGAATTCAGTGCGTGAAGCGTGAATTGAAGGTATTGCAAAAGATTCGTAGTATTTGACTGGCATTCAGCATTGTAGTTGTATAAGGTGACTTCAAAGAGTCTATACGCTGCCGGCTATCCAGCTATTTTTATGTCAGTCTATGAAAGTGTATACAACTTGAGCTTTTCTTGTGCAGATTTATTTGAGTGTGTCTGTGTCATTGTGCTAGATCACTTATACTTCTCACTATTCTCACCTCTTCTTGTCAAAGTCAAACTTGAACTTATTAAATGCGTACAATGGAATTCGACAACTTCATTTGTAAAGTAATCATCGTGTCATATTTCTTTAGGTAACTTTACTCCATGCACCTTAATACAAATTCTACGGCTCTGCAGCAAACGTTTAAATGTAAATAGTCAGGACGAAGTGTGACTTATTGGAAAATGTCTACAAAATATGCGTTAAATAGAAGGATTAGAAGAAAACAAAAAAGAAATAAAATTCATGACTGCAACTTGTATCAATAAACGAAAGAAACGACAAAAATGTAAAAAAGGAACATGTTTATATATAACAAACATTTCTTTCAACTGTTATTAATCTATATAATTAGTGTATTAATATAATTATATTAAAAATTGATTTTTTATGTAAAAATGAATTATTTAATAGAACACTTTCTTATGTAACGTGGGATGTAGGTATTTATTGTAGAAATAAATGCAGGCAAGTACGGATAAGTTCCGAGAATATGAAAGCGAATTTTATACTTTCTAACAGAAGGGTATTTAATGATAATGAAAACTAACGATGAGAAAGTATATTCATGCACACAGTAGTACATATAATTTTTTATCCTTCGAAAGTGTATAAATTGAACCAGCAAATGTCTGGAACTGTGTAAAATGCAAGTGGAGAGAGTTGTGTACAGAATGCAATAAAAATACATCGAAGCCGAGAAGGAAATGACACTGCACAGTATAGTCCGATGGTAGGGCTGAAATAGGGAGGAGTTATCATTTTCCTCCCTTCTCTATTCGGATTTACATTCATGATTTTATCCGAATAAAGAACCAATACAAAAATTTAAACTTTGCTAATCAATACACTTCATATTTTTCACTGTGATGTTTCATATACCTTTAATGGTAGGTACATATAAATTGTATAGGTGTAATGTATTAAAGCCAGTTTAATATTCCTACTGAAAAATTCCTCAAAAATTGAAATTATATATAGACTTTAAAGATGACTAGAATGACAAATGTATACGCCTATAACTGTATAGCTCAAGGGAACGGAATTATAATGTTAAATAACCCTTCTGCCGATGTAGTAGTTAGTACCAATGAAGGAAGAGCAGGAGTATTTACAAAGAGGGGATAGCTTTCAACAACTTCACATTAAATTTCTAAAGAGCATACTTATTTTAGTGACTCATTGGGGACTCATTTAAGTTTCGTAAGAAACTTGTATGTGAATGGGTTGTTAATATCCAGATACTAGATACGCCAAGAACTGTTTGAGATATTTGCTTTAAACCTAGTACACAAAGTACACATATTCCAGGGGTTCATTGGACAAGGTTAAGTTCTATGACTTTTTCATGAGTTCTGACACTTAGGCAACTTAATTCAGTCAAAGGCATACCTAGGATATGTTAATAGGAGGGCTCTGGCTCTGACATATGGGGGTGCTAGTACCCCGGAGACACCAATATATATGCCCTTGAAGAAAGCTACAATAATACAAGGAACACAAATTTGAAATCTGATTTCTTCCGATACTCATTGACATCCAATTGCAAATGGTTCATTTAAGATTAATTGGCGATTGAGTTAAAAAACTCTTCCCAATACCTCAAAAAGTTGCAATCGCCAGAAAATATTTTTGGGCAAATTAAAACAAAATTAAACTTCGACTTACACAAATCGGATTGAAAATTTGCACTTTCTGTTCAATATAGCAAGGACTGAGGAATAAATCAACTACAATAAGATAACGTATTAATTTCTACCTAACCGTAGTGTCGGCACATTTTTAAACTGCTTACGGCTGTTAGGTATTTTGAAAAATATTACGGAAATAAAATATAGCTTAAATCAAAAGTTTCAAAAATTGTCATTCGAAATACAAAATTATCATCGCTATTCCATGCATGCACCGCATTTTTATTTATAATAAAATAGCTTCCCAATTCTTGATCTGAACTCAAAACTTTTACAATGAAAGAATCTAGGTAGGTAAGTAGGTATAGTATATAGCTATAGTAGCATCAGCCAATTTTTAACGAAAGCTTCCTAAATGTTTTTCATTGTGTTTTAGAATTGTTAAATTGAATGTGCGTATATCATTATTATGTTTATGAAAAAAATAAGACTGCTACTCCGCCTGGGACTGGGAATAAAGGCTGGAAAACGACGGAAGGAAAGGAAAGTTGTAGCTGGGCGTGGATTTAGTGATGACAACATAGAAAAGTTGGCGTTGGATTTTGTAGTGGTGACATTTAGTTTTCAATTTGCTTATTGTAAGTGGCAATAACAAGAAACGACTGACAAAAAGATATCAAGTGGAGTTGGTGCTAAGTAGCTGATAGCATACGTTGGACAATTATGACTTTCAAGGGTCGGTCGAGTCCTTAAACTGTATGGATATGGGAAGGTGAGATTGTCCTGAACTAAAGTGTACTGAAAGGGATTTCATTCATTCTTTATGATTTCATAAGTTGTCACGTTGTCAGTGTCATGGATATCGTGTAGATATTGTTACCAGAATTGAACATTTCTATTTAACATTTCCATTATATCCAACAACAAACTACTCCTGCTGCACCTCTCCTGTACTCCCATAATGTAACTACAACTTCACGCTTTATTGTTCATTGAGAGTTTCTGAAGAGCTTTTATTTCTCTGTACATACTACAAAGTACACACATACAACAGACATGCATGCACCATACAACACAAGCAAAAAAGTCAAGGGATAATTCAATACCACCAAAACACATTCCTCCGAACGAGTTCTCCTATAACTTACCCAACAAACCTAAATGCACACAGAACCTATCAAAAACACTCGGATATTTTCGCCGTTTATGATGATATATTATATCATCCATGACTCCCTATTATATCCCCATTCTATGCCTCATGCAAGATGAAAAAACCTTCTTAAAACATAAAAGGAATACGCTAAATCTATGAAAAAATATTCGAAACTTTGACCACTTACTAACGTACTTAACGATTATTCATATTCTAATACATCTAATATGTATCACAGAAAAATACTGAGACTGACACGGATTTATAATAAAAGTTACTTAATTTTAATAATAAAAAATGAATAATATTTACTTCTACAATATCAGGTGATAGTCTCAGATTTTTGGAAGTCTTATTTATAAAAACTAACCTCTAAACCTTAAAATATAAAAATTACTGCATGTATGCGATAATAAAAGTGTAGGCTTAGAGAATCACACTGTGCAATTCTGAATGTAATGTACTCTAAAGCTGAACACAAATAAATGCTAATTAAATAAACACAAATAAATTTATTTAGCGTGTCTCATTCCACACTAAATTGTAACCGGATGTATATTGGCAGCGAAACATTTAAAAAGAATGTTTGAATATTCACTTGCATGGAAGATGTAAGTTAAGTAAGTAGATAATCAATGGAAGGCATTGAAAGCTCCATCGTATCAAGTTCTCCGTATTGTTAAGTAATGTGATATAAAATGAGATGGATAGACGCTGTCGACTGTGAATGTTTTCACTGCACTCCGGTACAGAAGTCATGAATGGATAAAAGTCATGATGGGAAGTGAGACTGTATATTGTGTATTGTCAAAATTGTCATTATGGGCATTAGTATGCGGACAAAAGTGTAAGGGTAAATGAAGAGGAGATGGGGAAATGTTTATGTGCATCGACGACTTTTACAGCAAATACTGACATGGAGCATGTCCCACTCCGAAGCCATGAAAGTATAAAACTATAAAGTGAATAGACATGGCAATGATGCGTAAGTACTGTACAGTAGCATGTCGTTTCGCATCATTATGGCTTGCATTGGGTCGGACAACAAAGTTCCAACCGAAAAAGCAACCCAAGTCCACAGACTGTTATTGACGAAACGGAATCCGCTAGTAAAAGTTTTAACTGGGAGAGACAGTGGATACACGGGAGGAGAAGAGGATCATTTCTCCGGAAGTGCTTTTGTACAGGGCGGATGAGTCCGCAACGAGTTCTCCAAAAATCTTTTGTCGAGCAATAATAAAATGACACTTGGTTTGGGCCAAGTCCGTTCATTATTTTGCCACTTCTCGTCACATCTCACCAGTTCCGGATGCGTTTGTAATGCAGGAAATAATAATGGATCAGTTAAACACTGAATACACAAGACAAGATAACCAAAGCTGGAGAATACATCAACTTAGACACACAAAGCAACTGCACGCATTCACAGCACAAGAATGAAGAAAAGTCCTTTTAGATATAACACCCCTGACATTGTCATGATTGCAAAGTTTAGCTACGTTATGGTTTATCCTCCTGATTCGGAGTGGCATGTGACATAAAGTGAGATTGCTTTATACACTACGCATTCTATTAATAATTTTAATTTAGCTTGTCTTTATCTCACTTTCGTACAGATATGATGCAGCAACACACAAGATGCGCATATTAATGAATGACGCGCACAGCAATTTTCACGATTAAGTATTTTAATTTAAAAATAATGTTTATAATTAATGACTGGGTATATGAGGAACTATGCAAATCTCGTTAATTGGTTTTAAAAACTTAAGCTGAAATATTAATAGTAAGTAGATTGCCGTATTTCTTCAGAGTGATTTGTATTTTCATATTAATAGTGAACGAAGGAAGTTATGTAAACAGAGACACAAAATGCAGCGTACTTGACGAGCTATATATAAGCAATTTTATATGTTGTTATTGCTGTCAATTTATTTTTCATACATTAATAACACGTGAAAGTAAGTTTAGCTAAATGTTATGTGAGTCACACTGAGCAGCGTGAATGACTTCTCATGAAAGAAACTATTCAATTTCTATTGAATATTTTACTTTATATTAAAAGTTTTTTCACTACGGAAAGAAACTTAAGATGCGCAAACAAAATTTGTGTAAAAACTTTCGACGGTACATACTTGCAAAATCTTAAATCATTAGATAAGACTAAATCACCTACTCAGAAACAAATGTAATGGTTTCAGATGTATGGCTATATATGCGAGCTATTATAATATGCAACTTAATTGAAGAAGGCAAGTTCTTTTGTACTTTGTGCAGAGTACTTGTAGCTTACAATGCATTTATATATTACCAGATATTTCTTATAAAGTGAGAAAAAGATCTTAACTGTTCGGGAACGCCATTTAGAAAATGTGTGTAAGTAGTTGTAAGAAGACTGAATTTAACGAATACTAAATAAGAAAAAGATTCTTTGATTGATAATTTATAGTTAGATACACAACCAACACTCGACAAGGCACAAGGCCGTTTACGTGTAACAGAAAAGAATATTCTAAAACGACGACAGTTTTTAGGTAGGAATCAATTTATGTATAAAAACCAATGCATGATGTACATGAATCCCGGAAATGCTTCGGCGTTGATTTTTTTCAATGTTTCCACACGCTACTATACCGGGTGTTCATTTTATTACATATCGTCTCATTTAGTGATTACTCCTATAAGTCCCGACGAATGTATGTGTTGTGACACATAAATTTTAAGACATAAATATTGGTGTGCCACAATAATATTTACTATGTGAGACGAGTCTCAAATATATTTTTTTCGAAATTTACAAAAATGGCATTTTTAATTACAAACAATAATTCGCCAGTGAATTGAATTCGCTGTAAACGAAATTAAGTAAGTGAATTTCAATGACCTTGACTTGTACTGAACAGAAATGTGAACTGAGGAAAAATCCGATGAAATTGCCAGGAGGCGAACGGAAATGAGTTCTGAATTTTGTTTTTGCAGAATATTCCTGAAATGTTACAAGCAAAGCTAAAGTCTATCAAAATATTACCTACGGTATATTCAAAATAAAAATTCTAAAATTTGGAAAAAAAATTATTTGAGTCACAGTCCTTATAGTAAACATCAATGAGGATATTCTGCATAAACAAAATTCAGAACTCACTTCAGTTAGCTGTTGGTCAATTCCACTGGACTTTTATCCAGTTAACTGTAAATGACATGCCGTGTTTTCTTGATCTTTAGAATTTTTGTTCCTTTTTATTTAGGGACATACACATTGTATTGTCCCCTTAGTTTTGTCAAAACCTACGCCCGTTATGGTTTTTAGGATATTCGCCTCTTATTTCACGCATTTAGAGCTCATTTCAATCAAAATTCCGATCTCATTTCTCAAGTCAAATCCGTTGGAATTCACTTAATGTCACACTGGAAAATTATTGAGTGTAATTAAAAAATGTCATTTATATTAAATTTCGAAAAAATTATTTGAGACTCGTCTAGCATAGTAAATTGTGATGTGGTATACCAATAATACAGTTCCCATAAAACTTCAAAATGTTGCCTTCAATTTCATATGACGCAACACATCATTCATTATGGGTCGTACAGGAGTAACCGTTAAATGAATTCATGTACAGTAGTAATAAAATAAACACCCTGTATGTAATAGTTAATGTCTTAATTTATCTGGTAGGTATGTATATAGAAGTGTTTTGCAATTAGTGCCAAGTAAAACCATTAACAGGTAATAATTTATAAACAAACACAAGAAGGGTGTGATGGTGCGTAGAACATTTCAGTCTAACGAAAGCATATTATACAGGCTGAAAAATGTTACATAAACAAGCAAATGACATTGAAAACATAAAAGTGGAATTTCCTATACTAGCAAAAATTGATATGAACATAAAAACGTAATAATACATAAAATTGTTGCATTGAATGAGTCTATAATCGAATACCTTGTTCCTTGTCCATTGCTACACGAAAACAGATACCTAAATAATAAACAAGTCTTGTTAAACACGCTAAATGGAATCGATAAAAACACGGTATGTCTAAAAATAGCATTAATGTACGTAGCAAGTTAGCATAATCTTATAAGAAGTTGTATTATACTTAATACACAAACAAAGGAAGCAAAAGGAAACTTTTGGAAGTTATTAAATTCACAGCAATAAAATAAAGCGGAGAAAGACAAACGGGAAGAATAATAAATGATACACGGAAAATGTGTAGGAATACCAACAGGACGAGTCAATTTAAATAAAGATGTCGACAAAGAAAACAGTATCAAGACTTTAGGAGTTATAATTCCAGCTTTTTCGACTCAAGTCTCAACTAAGTCTCAACTACTTTTCTACTCCACTCTGTCTGTCAGTTCTTTCTGAGTATAGAAGTATAGTGACATGTTTTTGCAGAGCAGACTAGAATCGTATAATAATATAGATGTTGAGTTGATATAGCCGTATCATAAATAGTGTGGTTATAACGTATTTGGAATGCAGATATAATACGAATAAAGCCAAGGACTCATGTAAAAGCGGAAGACGACGTATTTAACACGAACAAGAGCTATTTAATACTTTCTCAGAACATCTATAGATATTCCGTTGTGTTTTTCAAAGACCGTAATAACATGAAGAGATAGGAAATAAAGTTACCTTTATGGGGCATAGGATCTGACGAATTGTTGGCGGAATGGTGAGAATTTGTGCCCGGCCACGAGGCAACGGGCGAGAGTTGAGATGCCGGCAGTATGATGTTTTACCGGGAACACTGATCCACTATTATTGTTTACTACGTATGTATCACCAGCACACACAATTCACTAACACAGTCGCACACGCTAACACACTCGGTTAATTTTCAGTGGCTCAAATTGTACAATCTTTTGTATTACCCAAATAATTGAGAAAATGTGGTTTACAAGTCAAAACAGATTTTCTTGCATTTCTTCTCACATTAAAAGAAACAATCACAAATGTGTAAACTATTTTCAATGGGAAGATACTCCATGCAATTTTAAATTCTGAATCCATACAAAATTCTTTCACAATCGAACAAAGCGAACATGAACGATACTATTTCAAGTAGCATATTATCGCATCTCTTTGAAAATGGTTTTTCAAACTCATTTTCAAACTGGTTTCGTCTAAGATGCTTCTGTTGGCTTTCACATGTCAATTCTAGCCGATGATCATGGTTTTATGTAACCAAATAACATGGCACAGTCAAGAAAAGAGTTTAATAAATGTCAAAACAAGTCCTTATACACTTTATTGTCAACAAGTCAAGTTTTCCAGTGTCTTAGTTTGAGATTTGAGATAGGTTAGTTCTGAACAAACGGGTAAGGTTATTAAATTACATAGGTGATTTGGTAATAGGTGTAGTTTTTAAATGTATTTTACGGTAATGAAATGTTGTATGGGAGTTGAATGGTTTAGTGGTTGCGGAGAAGACAAAGGAAGTCAAAGGTACCGACAAGGAGGCGAGAAATTAATGGGATTTTAGTTTGTTGGCTGAGTGGATTCGTGCCTTGGTGGGAGGCGATATGGGAAGAGAGCTGTTTTGTGTGTGTGGTTGCTGAGAGAGCGGAAGAGCGTTAATGGAGCATGAGGATTGTGTTCAGTTGAAGAGAATCACTCAATTAAGGAGTTGCTCAAGTAAGTTGATCGGTCACACGGCGAAAGAGACGAGTCGGAGACACACGTACTTACAACAACTATATTCTACTGCGATACGACTACTACAAAACACACAGAGATTCAGTCTCAGCTCATGCACCGGATCTAACTCTCACTCCGACTCAGGCTCGACCACAATTGCAAATAGACTGAGAGAAGAGGAGTCGCTGGAACTGTAATGTGTAAATACTAAATGTAAGTAGCAGCAGAGTAGCGGAAGCCACTACAACATTTCTACTACAGTCCCACTCTGACACAACACGCTAGAAACACGACTACTACCTCTACGAATGTAGCCAACTAACCGTTTTGGATTCTCGCAGAGAGAGATGAAATGAAAATGGTTTGACTAAAATTTTGCATGCCAGTTTCGGTCCGTACGGCAGAACAACTATTAACGTTAAGACTGAGAGAGAAGCTGGATATTATAAGCAGGGAGTATTGAATTCCGAGTATAGAAGTAAGTGACGGGGTATTGAAGGTAGAGAGATTGTCTTGGGTCGGATTCTGTGATTGTGTAGAACCAGGCACCCACAGTCCTCTCTGGTACTCACATCATATGACGAAACGATGTCGTGGAAGAGTATAGGTACGAAATGTACACGGATAGGAAGGAATGAATGAAAACGGATGAAAAGAGGTGCCGGAGTGCATTGGTGGTGTTGGAGAGGCTTGAGACCGGGTTCAGTTGGTTGGTTCTTGGTTGCTGTGTTGGTTTGGTATTCTTAACTTGGTTTTTGGTTATGTTGGCTTTAGCTGTCTTTTTTCAGGCTATCTCCTCTTCGTTCGGTGACTGTAGCTGTGGAGTTGACTATTGACTTTCCTAGTCATTTCTAATAGGCTTTCCCTATTCCCCGTGTAATGTGTACAGTACACTATCTGTGGAACACGAAACCGTAAACCGAGTCAAGTCAGCCAGCAAAAGGAAAAAATAAAGCAGAGCTTTGTTGCAGGGAACGCCTCTTTCACCATTCTATTCCTGCCCAAAATTTCCAGCCACTCTCAGCATTGCCCAATGGACTACCGACTTTCCCCTAATGCGCCGCTTCCTCCACAAAGCAAAAACAGTCAACGTGTAGATGTTCACGCTACACACCACAAAGAACAATAATGCCCCGTGCTCTCACTCACACACACCTGTCCCAGTCCCGGTCCCAATATGTAATCTTAATCATCCCTAAATGACTAGAAATTTAATCATCTTGTGAAACAATTGTCATTCTTCCAGGATTTCCTTTTCGTGGACAATCTGCATCAAAATTAATAAAGGTCTGGTCAATTTTCTCAATTAAAAATGTCCGGGTTATACATTTTATTAACATTATCAAGTCAAAGCCAAAGGTATGTAATTTTAAAACTATGTTTCTTTATTTGGTAAGCTACAGTAAGCCCAAGTAAAATTGAATTTTGTCATACTGTATTTTCTTTTAATGAATTGTATGTTTTTATTAAGATATTTACCTGTTTCTCTGTTGGTTTACAGGCTGCACTGAAGCTACTTTTCTGCACCAGGAATTTATTAATATAATATGTGCTAGGGTTATTGTGTACATTTACTTACGTTTAAGATTAATAAGCAACCCTTAGTCCACAAGAGGAAATATATTTTGAGTGCAGATGATCAGCCCAATTCTCTACAATTTTCTTAATCATTTTAAATAGTTAGCTTTACAAGTTGTTAAAATTGTTGTTATTACCTGTTACTTATTTTGTAGTAGAGTTTTAATGTGTACTATGCAGCATTATTAAAGTTCGTTGGACATAAATTCAATCTACGTGTATTGACTCTAGTAAATACACCATTCTATTATAGCACATATTATTTACTTATATGTATGTACCTAGTACCTATGATAGACTTATGCATGTTCTTCACATAAACCATGATTAATATTTAAACGTGTCTCATACTGTTGCTGAGTCTACACGAGAGAGGAAATTAGTTTAGTTTGCAAATACAGACGTTCTCATTTTCTTCATTTGGCTTTGATATTTAGTATATCTTTTCATCTGATTGTCAGTTTATTTAAACACAATTTTCAACCTATTTAACAGATATTATTGATTATTTCTATTTCCGACATCTATAAATTATTACAACAGTAAAAATTAATGCCAAATATTAATGTCACATTTTGTGCTTTTTTTAATGCACTTGTTAACTTCAGATATACTGTAAATGTAAACTTTGAGTCGAAAGTATTATTAAGTTTGTCATTAATTACCACTTGGCTTTGGCTTGCCATTTTATTGAGTGTAGGATTTCTGCATTTGTAAGCAGAATTTCCTGTGGAATTAAATTGATTAATTGCTACCTGAGAAAGAAATAGTACGAAGAAAAGTGTAGTGTACACGGGTACTATGTTCTGTGTTTGAGGTAAGTTGAGACAGTGATGAACGCTGTAAACAGTAAAACGCACACACAGGTACACTTCAGTGAAATTCTGTGTCCACAAGGTCCAGTACTGCTCGACGTTACAATATGAAAATATTATGATCTTAGAATTCAATTTGTTAATCTATCTTCAATGTATAGGCGACAAGATTAAATTGCAAGAAAAAATCAACAATTGTAAAACGGTCCAAGAAAGTAACGTAATGATGTGAGCAAAGGTCATGAATGAGTTGCCCGATTGACCCCATATTCCAATTTGACCTAATATTAGATCCTACAAAGGTGCTAACCAATCGTTCTGATACTCCTTGAAAATTCATTGTCTAAGAAATTTCAAATTTTTAATTGGGAAATTGATTCAGCATTGATGAAAGATTAAATACCAAGCTTAATTATAACGTTGAAACATTATAATATAGCCTAGGAATATGGTACTGTTAGTAATGGATGGAAATAATTCTGTAATGGAAAAATATTGAAGGTGAAAACCTGACAAAGATGAGAAAAAACATTATAGTAACTAAATCAAAAGTAGTAAATAAAATGCCTTTAAAGATACTTTACCTGCACTCTTTATAATATGTTTCCTTAATATACATGTATCCTTTAGCAAATGAAACAATCCTACATTTCTAATTCTGATGTGGCTACCTATATTTATTCCATTACAACTGGGCAGAATAGCTGTAAAAATTGGCTTAAGTCTATTCATTCCAAGCAGTACTTATTTTAAATGTGTTACATTTAAAACTTGTTTTCCGCACTTCCCTTATAAATGAAAATGTAAAATTGAGTTCCGTCGAAATTCTGACATCATCCCATCCAAGACTTAATTGCTAGATGAATTACTGAATTTTTCATACATTGCAGAGTTTAGAAATCTAAAATTGATCAAATAAGTAAGAAACGTGAGACTGAGAACAGGCTCCTATTGAATTGAACTATAATTATATACACATTTACATCTATACATAGATATGCACTTTAGTTGTTAGTATCTGGGATGAAACGTTCGTTTATGGAATTAAAAACACACTGCAATTTCTGTCTTATTAGTTCGATGTTGTTAACAACCATGTAATACACGACATTAAAGGGGAATGAAATACAAAAGCTGTGTATTTCTTGCCAGTTGCAACTACTATGTGTCTACAGGAGGGAATACTTCATGCAGGGTCTTCTGGGAAGTCTTATTATGATGTACTGTAGATTCCCAAAGGAATAGAGAGCAGAAATCCAATAATTAAAGATGTAGTAGTAGATAGTAAATGCTTTTGCCACTACTCTGTGGTGACTCTGGAACAATACCGTTCACACGATGATACTCATTTTGACATGCTGTGGTCTTAGTTGGAAATAAGCAGATAAACTAAAGCAACGCAATAACAGCGTATATAAATAATACTACAGGAGAACATATTTCACATATCCATTATATGCGTAGTAATTACAATGTTAGTACTGTATTACAATAATATGTGCAGTCTCTTTACACTTTGCTTGCTAATACTCTTTGACATGGCTACATTATTGGGAATGAGATGACGAGAGTGGATTGATGAGAGAGATTTTCTCAGCAATGCCTTTGGACATAGAAATGAATGAATGTTCCATGTAGAAGTCTGAGTGAGTAAGTCAAATACACATCAGAAGTAAGATGGGCACCGGTGTATTCTTTTGTTGTTGGATTTAATAGAGCAAATGTCTTTGTCATTGTTTAGACTAGTTGGGGTCTTTTCTGTGGGATAATGAAGTGCGAGATCGTTTGTGGCTCCTGGAGAGATCCGTGGTGAAGGGTGGAAAAAGGTTGGTAAAGGAGGACCGAGGAGGGTCAGCGTCAATAGAGATGTGTTCTTGTCGCAGCACAGGTGGAATTCCATTTCAGCCACTGGAAATACAAGACCTGACGCAAAACTCAATGACGATTATCAACTCAACAACCCGATTGCCTCAAAGAGAACACCTCACACCGGCTCTGCATTTCTTTCCACAGAAATCTTTTCTTTCATCTCCGTGTCGATATATTTTAACTGTCCATTCTCATTGCTTTCCTTTCCTTTGTGCTTTGCTTGTACTTGGTTAGCTAAATAGATCCGATGTGACATGCCGCTGTGAATCAACTTTGCTCTCCACGCCAAGAGCATGGAAAAAAGAATAAATGCCGTTCAGTGTGATTTAGAAGGTACATCGCGTATTTAATTTGTACGTCAGGTAATTCTGCTACAGCTAACAAGGTCAATAATAATATGACATAATATAAATATAACAAGTACAACCTTACCAGCTACCTGCAAACTGCTGTGCTATGTGCAAAGATGTGTATTTCTATTCTAATTCTTTGACAATAGGAATTTGTTCCGAGTCTTGAAATTAAAACTGCAGGGCTCTACTCTAATTGTGGCCTCCATTTCCGTAATTGTGGCTTGGCTTTCATTTCCCCTTCATTTTTCCTATTTAAAACCCGACCTCTGCTGCGTCTTTTTGCTCTCTGTTCATGTATATAGGAATTATAGACTTTAAATCATACTCCCTCCTGCTTACATACCTCTCTCACAATGTATAAACTAAATCCTAACTTATTCATCACTTCCTTGATTATATTACTTTCCCACAGAATAGATCCAAAAGTAGCAATAATACAAAAGTCTGGGTAAAAAAAGATGGACTTTATTCAATCGGATGCAGGATACACAATTAACAAATGCAATCAATAATCAAAATCCAACGGAAAATTATTTTTAGAATGTGGAGTCCACGAGTTGGCTTTAACAGGCTCATTGCATTAGATTGCCGAATTCACGCAATTCGTGGATTTCGTCAGGTGTGAGCCGCTGTAACATCCGCCTAAATTAAATATAAAATATTAGTACTCACGACTCAGAAGTAGTAAATTTAATTTAATGTTGCATTAGTTCTTGTTAACTTACAGTCCTCCTAGGCCGACTCCTCTTCGCATTAAACCAGCTCCTGGTAACACTACTCCACTGAGATCTTCAGAATGGGAAAATTCACCGGATTCCTATAAAAGAGACCGAATTATTATTCAACTCAATTTAATTCAATTCAGTGGTTTTATTCAGAGTGTACCATTAATTTCATGAAAATATACAGGAGCGTTTAAGACGAGAACATAGACTTAACTACTGCAAACAAATGTAGTGCAACATAGAAACGAGAAGTAGATTTAGAGTACGGATGTAGGAACAATGGTGAAAAGGCAAATACTAAATTCCTAAAGCACTAAGTAAGATTCAATTTAATTTTGATCCTTTAATGTCACTAATAGTCTGTTGGGTTTGTTAATGTCACCTATAGCCTTTTGGGTCATTTAGTGTCACTGATAGTCTTTTGGATATTTAATTGTCAATGAGAGTCTTGTGGATGTGGGTCACGGGAAGTCCTTTCGGTTCTTCCGGGTCATGGGGAGGCTTCTGGGTCTTTTAGTGTCACTGCATAGATGAAAACCTCGGCAGGTAGAACAGGGAAACCAGGCCAGCATATTTTTTAAACTTCATGATTAACCTTTTTGTTCCTAACTCTAAAATTTCCTCAACCTAAAAATCAATATCTAATGAATATTTCATGCTGAACAGCATAAAATTTGCTAGAAGACATTATTATGGACCCAGTGCGGTGGCATGTACTTGTATAACATAATGATTAATTAACTACATTACTAACGGGTAATTATTACCACATTTGACATCTGATGCAGAATCTGCACGATTTCTAAAGTTTGAGTTGCCCGTAGAGTGTTGAGACATAAACCAATATTAAACCTAGTCTAACTATTAACTATATCATATAAGTAAGACTGAACTTGAAGTTTACATTTATTGTTCACTCTGTAGATCGGACAGACAAAAAAGAAATAGAAATGCATAGCGAGTTTACAAGTTCGGTCTTAATAAGGTATTTATAAACTGTTCAAAATTAAAGAGCATAATTAAATTGGTCACAACTTCGCTACAAAACCACTGCTAAAAATCTGAAAAACTGTATTTTTATACGTAACAACTTCCAAGTACCTACTCCGAGTAAATCAACGCGCTCTAATCAAGCATCACCGATTGTTATGAAATTTTGTGAGTTTGTCCACCAGTCAATGCCCAATGCAGCTGTGATGTCGGTTTTCTCAACAAAATTGTATGACTTATGACGTCTAATTGTCAAAAACCTGTAAAAAATTGCGAACTTTTAAAAATTGATAATTTTTAGAATTTTTTTTTCGTTAGCGCGCTAGCAGTGTCCACAAAAATTTTGAGCGCAATGTTATTATAACTAATTAAATGCATAAAACTATTCTCTACAAGATGTGTAACTTGGTTTATCTCCTAGTGTCCTGAATTTTTCCACAGAGGGAATGGAATGGTTATTTCCGACCCCATACTATGGGGAGTCGACAATATTACAAAATAATTGAACAAAACAATTGACGCGATATCTTAGTCAACGATAATTTCTTTGGGAAAGATAATCAAATGAAATGTAGTAAAATTGCTAGTTTTCATAATCTGAGGGTATGTCAAATCATTTCAACTTTTGACTATAAGTTGGGAGTGGGACTAATATCAAAGCTTCAATGCCACATTCCTAATGCTTAATTTTCCAACACATAATGTGCTTATAAATACTGATTTTACTAAATGGAGTTATTTTTTACAAATCCCTAATTAAATCCGGGTTAGGTAAGCGTTCATACGTTAGAATCCTGGTGGGGTTATTGACAATTTTAAATAACACAACTTATTTCCGAGTCAAGATTAAAATAACGCGTTCTGATTAGGTTCGAGGTTTAAAGTTTCGGATTTAGTATCCCTGAGAATTTAAATTTTTTACAAACAGTCCCTACAAATGAGCCTAACAAAGTAAGAGTATTATATTCTTATAGTACAACGATCAATAATGTGACATACGACATTTGAAGGACGTCCGCATTAACCCAAACCAAAGGACGATTAAAAGAACTTTGATTTATGTAGTCAGACGCAAAATTAGTTAACTACAGTTACTATTCTGTCTCCGTAAGTTCCGATCACGTAGGAAAAGAATCGTATACATAAGGGCAAAGTAGATAAATTAATGCGTTGTGACTGATATTAGTGTTTTTATAGTCATAATCACATTCATTGATGTTTTTTAGCTGAATTAGACTCATATTTTTATGAATAATTTACTGGGTTGTATTTAGTATTTTATTTTGAAATGTTTAGAGTAGTCTGTTAAAAATGTCTTACAGGTCGTGAACGTGTTGGACGGTCTGGCAAGCTGGATCCAGCAGAATTGCGGATGACTGGAGTTACATTATTCACCACCTTTTGTGAAGCTGGTTGTTTAGGAGCCCCAGGTTTTGCAGATTTCGGCTCAGTAGACTCCCTGCGCTTTTTAGCGAAAACTGCTCGATTGGCCGTTCCTGATGGCTCTCCGTTTTCCATTTTTAAGACTGAAACTTTCTTTCGCTTATTCTAAACAAACAAAGTTAGATCAAAGTTAGAATCAGAAATTATACATAAATTAATAAACCAAAATCCACTCTGTTGCAATGTTGAAAACAGAAATTCTACATTAATGTATTATTAATATTAATTAATATTAATAAATCTGTATTTATATATTATAAAAATGGTTGTACAGAGAAGCCTGCCGAACTTTGTTCGGTTGCATTCTTTCCACTCATCTCATCAACCCACCCATGCTTTAACGATTTGACGGTATTGAGTTTCATAAAAAAACCACAACCATAATAAGCCTGGATTGAGTCAAATCGTCTAATTTTAATTTCCACTTCCACGCATGACACATAAAATGAAACTGCTTGAATTTAGTGGTTATGTTTACGTAAATATAGTAATAATGTTATAAAAACAACAAATTCGCAAAAACAAAGCTCAAATAATGTATCGGTAGATATCTAACCTTGATAACTGGTGTTGGTGTCTGGCTAGTCAACACCGGCGAAGTTTGGTTGTCATATGTGTCATTGGTGCTTAAAGGTGAATCAAAGGAAACATCTTGTTTGATTGGGGTTACCGGCTGAGTGGTTGAATCTGAAGGGCTAATTCCTAAATTGGATGTGTTTAACTGTCGAGAAATAACTCCTTCGAATTCTTCTATTATTTCACCGGAATCTTTTCTCATCTTATATTCAGCAATAGCAAGGCAGGCTTTTTTAAATTGCACAGTTTTGCAAGTTTCTTCCAATGATTCTTTAAACTCTACATAGGGCTTAATCTTATCCTCTTCAATCCAAGCAAAGTTTTCAGATCCGAAGAAGAAAATACAATGAAGAACCTTACTTGACTTAGGTCTCTTCATATTTTCA